>JAHZMT010001192.1:0-12416 GCA_027743785.1 Sinhomidia bicolor
AAGAAGAAAAAAGGGCGAAAGGTGAAGTGCACACGTAGAAGAAATATCATCGAAATAAAATGTAGCGAAAATCCTGAAAACGTGAGAGAGCGACACACTCGTTTTGTGGAGGAATGCATATATAGGTATTTATTGTATAAGCCATTGTGGTGTATTTTGTATACAAGTTTCAGGTGTTAGATGAAGACCCTCTTCTTCTTCTTTCTCGTCTTCTCTTTTCCCAATCCCTTTCTTGTAAGCAGAAAAAAACGGAAGCTCTGCTGACCTACTTTTTTCATGCGAAAGTGTAGAGTAGTGCGCGCGGTGCGGTGGAAGGAACAAGGTGGAGAAAGAGGAAAAGGGAGACAGAAAGACTGCGAGAGAAAAAGTCTGCAAAAGTGTCATGATGATGATGATGATGGTGATAGAGGATTTTACTAGTTTGGAAAAGAGAGTACAATGCATTTTGCTGGTATAAAATATACTGTTGTATTTTTGTTTTTGCTGAAATGACATTCCAAAGCAATACCACCATCGACACGTCTAGCCTGAGAGAAGGAGAATGGAAAGAAATAAAGCTGCTGACTAGTGTAAGCGAAGCTCTGTTATTTTTCTTTTGGAAAATCAAAAACAAATTAGACAAAGTGGCTAGTAGCGACACCCAGCAACGAAAAACGTAAACTTTTACTTGGCGGAGAAAGTTGCTGGAAAAGGTACTGCATTTAGTCAACAGTGGGAGCTGCTAGAATAGACGCTGTGAAAATGGTAGAGTACACGATAGTATGCTTTGTTGTTGTTTATCAATTTCTTGGTTTTTTATCACTTGCATGATTATTTACAGCATTTTTGTGCATGTACTTACATAGTTATTTTACCAAAACCACAAGGTTTATTTTTGGAGCATCATGGAATTCATTCCAACATGAGCATGGAAAAAACTATTTTTACTTGTATGAAAATAGCAGATAATACCGGATTTTTATAGTGGAGGTGGTAATAAATATGTAACAGTCTGAGATGATGGTGTGCAATTTTTCACTTTTCTCTACAGAGAAAGTGGGAGTAGTTACTTAGGTACTTTACTTGCTCGTTGCATACAAATAGCCATTATAGCAAGTCATGTAAGAAGATGGGAAAGTGTAATAATAATAACATGACAAAGTACAAAATGCTGTTTGCGTAATTTCCTCCCACGATCAACCACCCACCCACCCACCATCATGTTTTAACAGAAACGATCATTAATGGAGATGTAATAAAACAACAAGTATGACACGCGGAAGGATCTATACCCTATCATTATCCGTATTGCATCGAAAAATTGTGATGGCGTTGAAATATGCCAAATTGCTAATAAATATCTTGAAATATATAGATTTTTAAAATGATGATCTTACCTTTTCACGTAGAGGGAGCATGTTCTCTGATGGCTTATAGGTTCCAGTGGAAACTCCCTTTGGTGCCATCGCACGGATGCGGACCGGGGTGGTTTTAGACTCATTTTTTCGGCAAATTTTACTTTATATTTTCTCTCTCAATTATTTTCTTCTTGTCGGAATTGATCAAGTTAATGGATTAATTGTTGTTGTAGGTGTAGTTTCCTGTCCAAAGTATCCTTGTTCATTTTCCAATGAACAGAGAAAAACTTTACCTATTTTTAGGCTCATTTTCCTTCAACAGCGTCTTCGTCAATATAGCACGTTTCTCTTGTGTTGTGTATAAACAGGAAACACATGCACACTGAAAAAACAACAACAAAATAGTGAACTTGCTTTTCATTATTATTTCCCGATACATACATAACACACTAATGGATAGTGTAAAAAAATAAAGGAAAAAAATGTATTGTTAAATGCTCAGTAAGCTGACTACTTTTACTTCTTCTTTTCTTTCTTTCTCTCTCTTTCTTCTATACCAATAATCTAAGTAAGCGTGTAGCATAAAGCCATCTTTATTTTTTTTATAAACCAGCCAACAAGCCATTCAGTGTCAATTCCATACCAAAGCACTGATGATAAATGAGCAGGGGAAAAGACAAGACACTTTTTGGAAAAAAACATATATATTTCACACCAAAAGAGTCTGGATAATATGCCTACTTTCTCGCTTCCTTTCTTTCTACATGCTTCATCACCACCACAGATGTACTACCGCAACAAGACAAAATGACAGCAAAGAAAACTCACAGAGTCTCTGTGACTTTTCTTTCGTAAAAAATGCCATTACATACGTACGTACATAAACACTTGCAGCACTATTATATATCCTACGATATGTGTGTTGGTGCACATTATTGACTTAGTGAAAAAAAAGTTGTGACATGAACCACAAGTAAAAGTTTTCTCTCCCACTTTGATCACACTAATCAATTTTCAATTTGAGAACTAAGCTCAAAAACAGTTTCAAACCAAAGTAATGTAGCTGACTTGTCCATTGTGGTGAAAAAAACTGTATACCTTTGTATTTGTGAGTGTGTATGTGTGTGTTTGTGCCTGCTATCTATCTTAAAAAGGCGCAAAAAATGTGGGAAAAAACGTGCGAAAAAGTAGTAGTGCAGTATTGAATGGTACGTGTGTACCTACTCAACTTAAGCTTGCTTTCTCTCCTATTGATGATGATAAAATTGTTTTTAAAGAAACTTTGCAGACAGTAGTACATCTTCGTGTAAAAACGTGAGCAGGAAAATACAATTTATTTTTTTTCTGGTGGCATTCGAACAGAAAAAATGTACAAAATATAAAGTGAGGAAAAAGTAACTTCTTCAGTGCACAGAAGAAGCAACAACAACAACAACAAACCTCTCAACACAGACCACCACAATGACGCGCGTATACACGGCACAATGTTGCTCCAGTTTTTTTGGCAGAATTACTTCTCATGGTTGTCAATTTTATTTTTCTCAACTAATAATGCAATTTACAATGGACAGGTTGAACTTTAAATAGGACAGTATATAGTAGTGGTGGTAGAGTAGAAAATCTAATAATAAACTGGTTGAATGGTGTAAATTTTGAGAGAGGAAAAAAGTTTGTATCTGCCCAGACGCCATTTTGATTTAATCAGTAAGTTAACTCAACATAATAGTGGGAGCAGTTAAGTTATGTAACAGTAGTAAAACGTGTAGTAGTACTAGTAGAGCAGTAAAAGCAAAAGGATCTCCATCGACAATATTTTGCCTGTGTCATTATTATTACCACCACCAACACCAGCACGGAACACATTTTCCACTGCCACCAAAAAAACAAGACATGTTTCACTTGTGCGATGTACAAATGCTTGTCACTTTCCTTCCGCTTTCTGTTCCTTCTGTCGCTGCATACAATTTTTTTCTCTATGCTTTTTTTCACCCAATTCACTCTCCCTGTCTTTCACCCCGTTAGTGTCTGTCAAGTCAAGGAAAAAAGAGAAAGAAAAAATATATATAGCTGGTTATGTGATACCATATTACTAGTACTAGTACTCAACCCTCACTCTTCCAATTTCACAAGTAAAAAATGGCAAGGAAAGCTGCTGAAAGAGAATGGAAACGCTGGTGCCAACAACACCAAAGCAAAAGCAGAATGTTTGATGGGTTGTTGTTTTGCAAAACAAGCATGTGTACAGAGACCCTTGCCCAATTACCTACCAAGTATTCCATCTCTCTATCCAGGACCAATTTGGTTAAACGAGCTGTACAAATTTCTTGCTATTTTTTTAGAAAAAAGAAATAAACAAAACAGGGAAAATTTTTTAGTGTGAGTTTTACTTTGCGCACAGCTAACCGCATAATATATTTACTCTACAACTCTCTGGTTACAACAATAAAGTGTTATAACGACTTTTCCTTTTTCTCCTTGCAAAAATCGAACAGCAGCAAGCAGTAGCAGTAGATTTTTTGAGCAAAACAAAAACAAGTTGGGAACAATAATAATAATAATTTAGCTTGTTGTACAGAGCGTTTGTTTAGTGTACACGCGTAGTCGCAGTAGTACATTTTCCGCAGCACAAAAAAACATAATATTATTATTACACTTGTTTGTTGAACTGCTGCTTCTCTGTTTTCCTCTGATTCTCCTCAGCACAGAGAGAGAGAGAGAGAGAGATCAAATTGCTCCTCCATTTTCGACCGCTTTTTCCTACACGGATGAATCCACACAAGTTTATTTTATTCTACTACTTTGTTTCAATCCAGCCCATCCGCTGTCAGTCAAGCAAGGAGTCAGATTNAATTGCTCCTCCATTTTCCACCGCTTTTCCCTACACGGATGAATCCACACAAGTTTATTTTATTCTACTACTTTGTTTCAATCCAGCCCATCCGCTGTCAGTCAAGCAAGGAGTCAGATTTCATGTGTGCGTGGCATGGCGTGGCGTGTGTCCCACTAACATCAACAAACCATAAAGCCGCAGATCAAACCTTTTGCGTTTTTGTTTGTTGATTTTACTGCCTCATTCTCTCTCTCTCTCTATCTGCCCCTGTTTTACTTATTCTTCTTATGTCAATTCACTGCGCAAGCTTTTCTGCCCAGAGAAATTTATTCGAATTTTCAAGAATTTGAAATTCACTCGTAATTCATTTTACAATCCGCAAACAAATTAGTGATATAAATACTCCTTCCTTTTTCAGCCTCCTCCAGACAACCAAAAATACTGCCAAAATGCCAACCACAATCATCATACCAAAATCTCATAAACTCATCTCATGCAATAAACTGTCTCTGCATGTAACCACCTAACTACCTACTGCTACTGCTACTTGTCCGTCAGATTATTTCTGCTACCCGTTATTTTTGAAGCAGGCAAAATATCTTTCTTTAAATTATACGTCAGTTATAGTAGCATAACTTTGACTAAAAAGGAAACAGCAACATAATAATATGGCTGATGCGGACCTCTGCTACTGCTGCTTTTTTGTTAATAACCTGCACCAATTTGGCAGACAAACGGGTATAAAAAATAATGTGCATGCAAGCTATGCACTCTTTTCCTCCCAGTGCAGTAGTAGTAGTAGTAGTGTTGTAATCATTACCAAAAACATACCTAGTAGCTCTTTGCCCCAATTTTGTCTGGTTGGTTTATTTCATATATATTTATATACACTGTTTGCATTTTATTTCTCTGTCTGTTTGAGAACGTTCAAAAGATTTTTGGCAAGCACTTAAAAAGAAATATGTAAGAGCACACAAGACCAATTCAAGTCTCTGTTCAATTTACAGTTCTCTACTGTTTTATTGGTCTGTGTGGGGTTGCTTATTATGAGAGTTTGTCTTTCTTCAGTAGAAAAACGATTTCGAGAGAGAGCAAGCTGCTTATACAGACACAGTGCATTAATATTAGCTTTTCTTTTTCCTTTTTTTCTGCTTGACGCGACATCATATCATATAGAAAAAAATAAGCAACTTTTTTTTACCTATGGTAAACTTTTTCATCTTTTATTCCAATAAAGCAGTGATATTACTTGGATTTAAGATGAAGAACTGTTCAATTTACAGTTCTCTACTGTTTTATTGGTCTGTGTGGGGTTGCTTATTATGAGAGTTTGTCTTTCTTCAGTGGAAAAACGATTCCGAGAGAGAGAAAGCTTCTGCTTATACATACACAGTGCATTAATATTAGCTTTTCTTTTTCCTTTTTTCTGCTTGACGCGACATCATATCATATCATAGAAAAAATAAGCAACTTTTTTTTACCTATGGTAAACTTTTTCATCTTTTATTCCAATAAAGCAGTGATATTACTTGGATTTAAGATGAAGACAACCAGTACCATATCAATAATTTTAATATAATGTTATGTGAATGTGCTGCCGCTGCCGATGCATAATGTAGGTATGCATGACAAGGAAGAAGAAAAAGAAGAAGAAAGTTTCTTTCTGCTGCTTTGTTGGTATAAAAGAAAACGAAGAAAGAGGGAAAAATAACTACACTTATTGGAACAATAACATACTTTTCTACTTTCGTGATGATACAGAGAGTTGAGTATAAGTAGGTATATAAAGTGTAAGTAGCAAGTTAAGAGAGAAGGAGAAAAAAATCGTTTTATATTTTCTTTCTTTATTTCTTTTTTGTTCTTCTTCTGGGTGGCGTGTAGCAAAAAATAATATATATATATAATGCAGTTGAGTGACCACCATATTGGAACAAGAGAAAAATTTTCGGAGAAATAAATGTCACGTAATAAATAGTAATATTATTATTATTATGTTTTTCAACTTTCTCTCCTCATTCCAAATTCTTCATCATGTCATTTTTTTCGTTTGCAAAAAATAGTTAATGAAAAACTGAATCAAGCTGACAGCAGCAGAAAACTAGCAGAGAAGAACAACAAAGAACAAGTTGAAAATATAGTTTTTTTTTTACTTTTTGCTGTTGCTACTACACTCACACTCGTCTGTATTCCAGGAAATGGATTCTCGTAAACTGCAATTTGTACCATGATTGTTCTCTTTGCACAGTAGAAAATTATGAGAATTGGGATTTCGATTATGGTAGCTCGACTCAAACTGGATGAAGATGCATGTGTTCTCAATATTACTATTATTATTTTAAATTCATTGGGAAATGGGAAAAGAGAGCAAGCAAGCAGACCACGAAGGCAAGATGAGCAAATGAATTTGTTGGGCTGTTCCAGCTACACACGTCACCTTTCCAACACCACGTTTTTGCAAACAGAAGGGAAAAAGAGTATATTATGTATAGGTAGTAGTAGTGCCACAGGGAAATGGCAAAATGGAGACAGGAAGGATGTGAGATGTGAGGCAAGATGAAAATGGTTTGCTGGTAGACAAGAAAGTAAATGTAGTATATAGTTTTTGTGTGCTTTCTTCTGTTCATTGCATTTTTTCTCGCCGCTTGCTCAAAAGAGAAGAAGAAAAAAAAATTGAAAATGCGTGACTGTCGTCACTTTCTCCTTTGTGATCACATTGTGACAATGATAAGAGCAATAATACTTATCTTTCATGGCTATTGTAGTAGTAGCAGCATTAGCATTGCGAATTGCAATGCACTACGTATATCTAAGCTTGTATCATGTCGCCCCAACAAAAAAATATCAAATAAAAATATCAGTTTTACTGAGCTCATTTATTCGCATTGTAATATGATGACGCGCAGACGCAAAAAAATAAATTTAAAAATATTCTTGTAAACTTTGTTAAGTGAAAGTTTAGAAAATTTTCTCAGTAGTAGATAATAATAATAACGCAGTATTCTCTCATCTTATTTCTTTTTATGCTTCCATCTACACCTCCACGAAACCTGCCACCTGCCGTTATATTTTTAATGATTTGGCATGCGGTTCTTCTTTGCTTGATTTACCAAAGCAGGAATTTGTGTGCCTGTTGTACAAGAACAGATTGGAATCACAAAGTTGCGCCATGTGTTTGCTAACACGTTTTTATGGATTTGAAGATAGCTGCCAAGTAATAATATTGCCAACACACGCTGAAAAGAAGAGGAAGAAGAGAGCAAAAATAAATTTCATGATTTTTTTTGCTACCTGTGACCTGTATGTAATGTTGTATGATGTTCCTGTTAATCAACCGTGTAGAACGTTATAATGACCATACGAAAAAAACATAAAAGGTCTATATAATATTCATTTGATTCCTCCCTTAACCAACATTCTACCCTACAACCTATTTTTCAACCAAACATGAAAAAGGCATTCGTCTGTGTTTACAACAAACGACTGGGTTACTACTATAATCCGGAAATGTGGTTGCTGGTGCCAAATTGGATGCAAGTTTTAATCAATAAAGCCTGTCCAAAAACCAAATGCGTATATATGTGAGCATGAATACATTTTCTATCGTTTCTTGAGAAAGAGAGAAATGCTTTCCATTAAATTTCACTTTACCCCAGCTGCATAACCCATAACGAAAAAAATATATATTTAAAAAAAATAAATTGAATAATTTGGGACATGGACATGTGTATACCAGTGAAAAATTAAAATGTTGTGAATCGTTTATGCATCATGTGCTCCTACTTTTTTTTACTCGTTCATTCATTTATTCAGCATTTTGGTATTGTTTCCCGCAAAAGTGTTCAAAAGTTCAACCTCCAAAAAAAGAAAGCTGCCAACAAGCCATCAAGAACACAAGAGAAGAGAACAAAAACCGTTCTCTCAAACTTTCTATTTTTTTCACCAAACTAAACTTGCTGCTGACAATGTAAGTTTTTTCTTCTATTTTTTTAGCTTCTGCTGCTTCTGCCACTGCTGCTGACGATAATAATAATAATAAAGATATTGTTTAACGTTTAAGTAGCAGCATGCTGAACTTGGGCACGTATCACCTACACGCAATTTGCTGCATAAAAAATATATACTTTTTTCGTATTAACTTTACTTCCTATTTCTTCACAAAAAAACCAAAGCGTCCAATATTTTCTGTGTGTGTATCTGTGTGTTCACTATGATTGCGTTGCGATCAAAATCGTTTATATATTACACACCATACAGAGTTTTTACGAGGTATGTGGGCAGAGAAAGAGAGAGAGAGAGGAAAGAAAAACGTGGAGCTTTCTCCTGCCGCTTCCTCCCTTTCTCAAAATGTCTCTTCTTTTTTTCCCCTCTTCTTCACCAAAGCCCATCTTATCTCTCACTTTTTCTTCTATTCAAGAAAAAAAAGTAGAGCATTTACTTTTTTTATTTCTATTCTTATTATTCCTACACTGCCAATGTTGTTGTTTGTCTTATTCTCTCTCATTGCTGTAGTTCATATGTACATATGTGTATATATGGCTGAAAACTTGAAAACATATTTTATATTTTTTTAGAAAAAGAAAGCACAAAAGTCTTTTTTATTTATCTTTTTCAATCTTCTCCCTGACTCTTCATCTCAACGCCTTAATTTCTCATTCTCAAGAAGAAAAAAATGGTAACAATAAAACTTTTGGAATTCAGACTTCAAAAAGAAAATATACGATGTAACGACTAAAAATAGGAAAAGTATGTGGAGGAATATAAAAAAAGAAAGGGAATAAATGATTCTACACTTGTCTATTTTATGAACAATGGGAATAAGAGCAGAGTACAAGTGTTTAGCAGTAAAACGGTTTTAGTCACGCGTGCATGCATTCTATCCTCCTCATTTATTCAGCATTTTTTCTCTGTTTGCTTCTACTCGTTGGTCAACTCTACTCTACAACAAAGTAGAATAATTGTTTTAAGTAGTGCAAAGCAAACACACACACTTTACTATATATTCTACATGTTTACTTATCATTTTTATCCCAAAAAGAAACGGACACGGCAGAAAAGAAATGTGGAACGATTTGCAAGGGGAAATGGGAGTAATGTCGATAACAATGAAATGGCTGCATGGCTTGCTAGTCTCTGACCGTCGTATTTCTTTTGTAATACTAATAATAATAGAAGCTGCTGCAGAAGCAGCAGCTTTCAGAAAAACACGGGCTGTTTGATGATAAGAAAAGAATACCTTTTTTTACTTACCCATTTCATGGCGGCGGCAGTAGCGGCAAGATGATAATAATGGCGGTACTGACGCGCAAGCAGTATAATTCTCTACAAGGGATCATAAGAACGGCGGCTTCTAGTCGTCATCCACGTGAGAAAGGAAAATGGTTTGTTTGTAGTTTTCCAGC
This sequence comes from Sinhomidia bicolor, assembly GCA_027743785.1. Classification (NCBI taxonomy): domain Eukaryota; kingdom Metazoa; phylum Arthropoda; class Collembola; order Entomobryomorpha; family Entomobryidae; genus Sinhomidia; species Sinhomidia bicolor. Next base: position 9,567 of record JAHZMT010001192.1, read on the forward strand.
AGAAGAAAAAGAGAATGTAAGTGCTGTACCACCGCTATATACAATGCCACTTTTTTTCTTTTTGGTAAATACGGGTGACGGTGGCGGTGATGGTGGTGGTAGTAGAGCAACAGCAAGAACAACACTTTTTAATAGCTGCTTCTCTTGTTGTTCTCTTGCATTTAATTTGTTTTCTCTTGAGTAAGCCCCAGTGCATTTTAAAAAAATGTACGACTACTCAAACTCACTCACTGTCTTAGTATATTCACAAGGTTTATTTACACGAAGGAGGAAAGGCAGAGCATCTCGACTTGAGTAAAACGGCACTCCACACAAAAAAGAAGAGAAACGATAAAAAAGTGAGTACATGTTGTTCCGTCGTTCATTTAAAGGTATTTACTATAATATTCTGGAAAAAACATGAAAAATATGTGTATAGTCTCTTGTTGATGATGTTGGTCCCGTTATTTGATCTTGTGCTCTTCTCTCTTTTTTGCGTCGCGGTGGTGTCGGTGTCGTTGTCGTCGTGTGCGGAATAGCAATAAACACAAAGTCTTTCCTTGTCATTTATGCATGACAATCATTTGCATACATGGAGAAAAGTTAATATTAACGCACTGCCGCCGCTGCTGCTGGTACATGTATGTATTTCACGACACTTTGTGAACAAAAAATATATAAATGTACGCTTTTCTTCTACCGTGTAAAATAATCTGGCTGTTGGGACTTTCACTTGTTGTTTTAAGCACACGTGTGCTTACTCGCTTATTGCGGTTTACGTATTCCTTTGAAGAAAATATTGAGACGGGAGAAAACAAATTCTTTTGTCACCGTACACAATAGAGAAATTTAATATTTACTATTTTTATTTTTAAAGTTTTGAAGATTTATTTTTTTTTTCGGTTGGGCTGCTGTTAGCTAATATGTACTAGAATGCAGTAATAAATTCACTTACACTTGAGATAATAATAATAATAATTCAGTGGAATTTTATAAAAGGAGAATATCATGTTCAGCGAAAAAGAGAAAAAGTACCTATGTCGTTGAAGCAGCGCGCTTGTTTGTTGAAGTAGTAAAGTAGGTAAAGTGTCATGATACTTGAGTTTTTAGATATGACAAGATAATTCCTCGAATCATGGCAGGGAATCTGGGAGAGAAATGTCACATTCTGTTTGTCTGTCAGACAAAGAGAGGAAGGCTCAGAAGAGAGAGAGAGAGATGCGAGCGATGAGATGACAAGAAACAGAGGAAAAGTGAAATTGATGATGCTGGCTGATATTAATACTAATGTTGTGATCCAATACTACTACTCTGCCACCACCGCTGTCTTTATCAGTTTTATTTTGTTTGTTGGAAACGGACACAATAAAGAAGATTCCTCTTTCTTCACCGCTTCTGCTGGTCTTTGACCTTTCAGTAGTAATCTTATATTACCTATGCTGCTTGCTCCTATCAATAATAAGAGCTGAGAGAGAGAGAGTAGAGTATGGTTATGATAATCATTAAAACTTTTAGTTAGTTTTCTGCTACTTTCTTCAATCCGTTGCGTTATACTTGAAGCATGACAATATAATAATATTATTATTATACATTTTTTTGTAAGTTTTTTTGTGCCTGGATGATAATAGTAAGTAAAGTACATACACAGCAAGAAAAGGAGTATTTACGTTGGTAATCTTTTATTTCTGAATCTGGTCGTCTGTCTCTACTATTACTGCTGCTACAATGACAGTTTTTTTGTGTATACCGACCGACAGCAGCACAAGAGTTTTTCTTGTAATCTGAGCAAGTAGTGGTGGAAGTAGAAGTATTTTGCTGTGCTGCTACTACCACTGCTACTGCTCTACTTACGCGAAATTGAAGGGATTGAATTATTTTATATCCCTTCCACTTACTCAACTGCTTCTACTACTGCTGCCACTACTCCCGCTATCTATTGCACGTACGTACGTCCGTATGAACGTTGCATTGCATTGTCCTTCCAACCGTATTACATTATGATATCATATCATGATGATGAAATATTTAAGCAGCACTGGCAGACTTGTAGAGCAAGAAGTTATGATGATGATATGATGGCACTCAAAATACTACTACTATATGGCATTGTGCACTAGAGCCACCACCACTATCACTGCGGCGGCGGCGGCAGTATTACAATACATTATAGAAAAAGAAGAAGAGGAGTTTCTGATGTGACACGACAATCACAAAAGAATAAGAAGAAGAAATAGACGAAGAAAATGGGAAATATTTAGAAAGGAGAAAAAGAAAGTTTCGCAAGAGTCACACGAACAAAATGAGCATTCTTCTGCACTTACGGGCTATAGTACAATGTATGTGATGATAAGAAGTAGACAAGTACATTAACAAGAGGAGTAGTTGCAGACACACACTTTATTATTTAAGATTAGAATACACACTCACAGACTCATTCGTGCTTTGTGTATAATGTAACAATTGAGAAATGTTATTAGTTCACACGGAGGCTTTGTTTGAAAACTAAACAGTTTTCATGTTTGTTTGTGTGTGGTATGTATTACGTGGGGTATCTTATTATTTTTATTATGATTCTGCATTTCATTTGTGGTTTTTATGTGTTATCCGTTGAATCCTTATTCTTCTGAAATATCATCATCATCTTGTTTTTTGGTTTCATCACCAAAATTATTTTTCGGGTGAATTCTTTGATTAAAGAAAAACTAAAGTGCAATGATGCACGCACAGGTTACTTATTCAAGTATAAAAATTAATAATTATTATTCATATGCATAGAATAAAGATAAAATATTGTTCTGATGAAATTTTTTAAATTACATTACTTTCTCTTGGGGAGACTTTTTTATCATCTATATTTATAATTTGTCATTT
>JAHZMT010001193.1:0-12530 GCA_027743785.1 Sinhomidia bicolor
GTTATTTAATCACTGTTTTTAGTGTGTATTTTTAATGCTGAATTTGAGCCTAATAAATGCTTAATATTACTTTTTGATTCTGAAGATATATTTTGAGAATGCATTTTCATTTTCATACTATTGTACGTTTATATTTGGGGTGGGCAAACTATTAATACTATTTACTATGTATTATAGTGTATTATGTAAATATACTACAGACAGATATGTTTGCCATAAACTAACGTGCCCTCCGTGAAGAATGTACATTGAACCAAATTTTAAACAACAGAACACGAAACTGGTAGAAATTTGAGGAGGCTATTAACAACCGCTATAATTTCATTTCTTTTCAATCAAGTGAATAGAAACTTTGGGCTACTTAAACTGTCAAAGGTTTCTCCTTAATTTTCCTTGGCATATTTATATTTATATACCGGGAGTTTGTTAGACATCCGAAGCCTTCCACACCCTATTTATTCGATGACTATTAGAGATATGGAGTTGATTCAAAGTTCATCTGAAGGAGAATCGTTCAGCAAATCAGATGCAATTGACTTGAAGTTTATAAACCTGACACCTGACAGGTACGCATTGAGAAGGAGTTAGACATCCGAAGCCTTCCACACCCTATTTATTCAATGACTATTAGACGTATGGAGTTGATTCAAACTTCATCTGAAAGAGAATCGTTCAGCAAATTAGATGCAATTGATTTGAAGTTTATAAACCTTACAGGTACGCATTAAGAAGGCTAGGTTTTCAAAGTGGACGAATTTAGCATTGGTCTAGTGGCATTTGGTATTAGACATCTCACGACAAAAACCTGGTAACGTGTGGTAACGACCATATCATGATAGATTTTAAATGACGAAATGACAAGGTGCTATATTCGTCCACTTTGAAAACCTAGCCTTCTCAATGCGTACCTGTCAGGTTTATAAACTTCAAATCAATTGCATCTGATTTGCTGAACGATTCTCTTTCAGATGAAGTTTGAATCAACTCCATACGTCTAATAGTCATTGAATAAATAGGGCGTGGAAGGCTTCGGATGTCTAACAAACACCCGGTACTTTTAGTTTTTGCCAAATGGTACTGGGATGGTATACATACCTAATTACTAATTACATATTTTTATAATACTGGTAAAAGAATTACGCATACAGACTAATTCAGTTGCACATCATCAGAAATTCAGAACCTACATTCAAAAGGTTTTATGTTTGTGACATTAACATGAGTTGCATGGCATAGCAAAATATACATCATTCCAAGTCGGAATGCTATTTTCGACATTCTGGCAACCGACTTGGGTAACCGGTAACCCCTCATGAAATACGTTTGTTAGTCATGTTAAAGTTAACTTTCAATATCTGCTGATTGATGTTCACCTCGAATACAAAACCAAAGACATTTTCATAAATATGCATTGAACTAAGAAGCACTTGAAAATGTAGTTTTAAAATAAATTCTATTTTATTTAGTCAGCAATGATTATGATGAGCCACATTATACAAAAAACTATTTTTATTGGATAGAAGACGATTGTGAACTATATTGTAAGCCAGAAAACTCATTCTTCATCGCAATATCCTACTTGTAATGTACCCTTTTCTAAGGACCAAATCTAAAGGTAGTATCAAGGTGCAAAAGAAAAGAAAAGGATGTATGACCTAATCACTTGCTTTGCAATCTGTATTCTGTCCTTTAACAAAGAGGTTTGATTAGATTTAAGATTGCTTTCCATACCTTTATCATCAAAAAAAGAATGTCAACCCTTAGATGAGTTTCATGAAAAATAATACCTGGACCCTAATTGATATATCACATAAATAGGTATAGATATATATATCTATTAGAGCATGTATCGAGATGACCAAAGAGCACGAAATGTTGACGAAAATACAAAATGAACAATATATTTTGCTTAGGTAGGTCACGGTAATTATTTTAATATCACTTTTCTGGGTCACCAATTGATGTCTTACGCATACACATGCTCACATTTTGCACCTCAAAAGCCTGTTTCCTAAACCTAATGCAAAGTTTATAAATGACCCTAGCGATTTCTTTATGCCATTGGTAGTTTTCAAAAGGTCTGCTTCCTTTGCAGTCCACTTTACCCGCATCTCCACATTCCTGCAGAAGCATCATGGCGTTAATATCTCACCGGAAATCACTCATCCTTTTGGGATGTCTAATCATCGTTTTAGGTAAGTATATATAAGTATATATTCGTTTTGAAGTAAATTGTGTAAAGTTTAAGAAATTTTAATTGAAAAACTAATCAATTTTACTCTTTTTTAAAAAAATAAGACTCCACCAAAGCAGGAATGGTTCTAATGAGCGGTCCCAAGACCCCTTTATCCCCTGATAAAAGGCCACCCATAGGGAAACCTATAAACACTCCAGCAATCAATAATATAAACGTTCCCAACAGGCCGGATCGCCCACAGTCACATGGGGTTGGCGCTGTTGCTTCTGCTCATCAACCAGTGACTTTTGGCTTCTATCAGCAAAAACCTCCACCTACTCCAAGTAATTATGCATCGTCACAATCATCGGTTGGAAACAGTCAAACCCATGTAATCTTCACCCAAAGTAGTGCTGGTGCAGGTGCAGAACCCGTTATGATTATTACATCGTCTCAAAGCACATTTGATGGAGCAGAAAATACTCATGCTGTGCCTATGGAACAGATTGCAACAGTTATTGCTAATGGTATTTCTCCACCAGAAGAGCCAAACTTTACAGAATCACTGGAGGAGTCAGTACAAAATATTGAAAATGAAAGTAATTTTGCACAACACAATGTTGATATAAATGATCTTACAACAAACATTGCTCAACTTTCGGAGTCAACAGTAGAGTCTCTTCAGAGCCCATACCACGAACCAAACTCGGGTGTATCCAACGAGGTCATTCCAACTGTTACTGATCATGATAACATTTCATTTGAGCATTATCCAAGTATTGAGTATTACGAACAAAACGCAGACATTCTCCAAGCGCCATTTCCACATATTTCTCAGGAGAGCGATTTTGTTGTTTCGAATGATCAATCCTTCTATCAAGTACAATCCGAGGCAAGTGAGGCATCACTCGAACCAGTTGTGAACGTTCCCGAAGAACACGTTCCGATTGTTTCTAATTTACAGAGTAACAGTGTTGTTTCCCCTGTTGTGCAGAGTGCATCCAACGGAATTATTCCAAACCCTAGTATTCAACAAGGTGAAGAACATTTTAATTTGGAAGCTTATTTGGCACAGGCTAATTTGGTTTTGGGAGGCACGCCCAACAATACGCCCAACACAGAAGCAAGTCCAACAGTTGCAAGTCATGTCAGTGAAATCCATAACGAAGTTGACCTACCAGCAGTATTATTGCAAGTTGATGCTCAATCCTCTCAAACAATAGTTAGCGCAACAGAAGCAGAAGCAATCGAAGCTGAACATTATCCTGTACCAATATTTGAAAACGAGCCATTAACTTTAAATGAAATACAAGAGCCTATACTCTTACAAACTCATTCACCCTCTGAAACTGTAAGCGTCCAAAGTGAAATTGATGCAGAAACATTTTCACCTAGCCAAGACCTTAATTCCACAAATATTGATTACCAGGCAAATGAGGTGTCTGAGATTTATGAAGATCTCGTTTTAAACTCTGAAAATTCTGAACAAAATATTTTACCAGTGCAATTAGTTGACGTTGTAAATGAAATAGACGGCCTCCCAACGGAACATCAAATGGAAGTGCTTCAAGTCGCCCCACCAAGTACATTCCATGAGGATGGTTCAGATCAAAGCGAACAAACTGCTTCACATCTCCCCAGTGAAAGTACTTCTCAAGAGTATGCAGAAATGAACTTGTCACAATTGGAAACCCTACTCGCTGCATTTAATGTAACACCGAGTTCCAGCACTACTGCAGATTCAATACCACAATCGGTTTACTTTGCTCCGATGATAACGGAAGACAATGAATTTACGCCGGATGAATTTTCATCGGATCAGACCAATAATTCTTTACAAGTCACTCCACCTCAGTCTTTACAATTAAACACAGAATTCACTGAACTCAACGGTTCTGAAGAGCACAGTAGTGTATCAGCAGATATTCTCCAAAACCTTGCAAGTCAATTTTCATCTGCACTTGAAAGTGAAGACGAATATGACTACAGTGACCCACCATTCAACGTTGAGGAGTATTTGGCTCAAGCCGCCCTTCTTCTTGGCTCTTCACGTTATCATACTAATGTACACAAGGGTTTTAACAAACTTGTCAGCGGAAACGGACCATATTACGCTGAGGAGTTAACCTCAAAACCCTCTTCAGAAGGATTAATGATTTTTTCAAATGACAATGGGAAAACTGAGAATAAGTTGATTCAGGATGATCAGTTTTACATGCATCCACATCAGTCCGTAAATGCCATTTCTGAATCTAAACCTGGTGTCAATAATATTCCAATAAGCGATAGTGTGGATGACGTAGTAGAGTCTCAATTAGTTAATGATGAAAAATCCAATTCCTCTATTTTATCTCATAATATCCCAGCGCCATCAGAAACTGTTCTTGCAGCACAGCAATTAATGGAATCTATTCCTCTACCGCTCTCACCAGATCATCATGAGCTAAATTTTGACGAAGATTCTATTCTCATAATGGCTAATCCAATGAGTTATGCAGAAGGTGATGATAAAATTTCTGAACATGGTGATCAAGCCTCATTAAATGACACAGTAGAAATTAAATCTTCAGAAGTTGCCAAAGTACAGGATCCTGTAGAGCTTACTAATGACTATGACATTCCTCAATTGTCAAAATCGGCAGTAGAACGTTCTCGACCTCGACCAGGATTTGGACCACAACGTCCATCTACCTTGGGCATTCCTCCGGCATATTCATACTCTGGTGGAAAACTAAACACATCCGTACCGGGTAAAGATACTATCCTAACTCATGGCAGCATTTCGACAGCCAATTCTAAAAATGAAAACGGAACTTGGTCCATATTGAATGGAAACGAAACACTACCTCAGCTCTCAATGTTATCTTTACTTGGAAGTTCGAGTTTCAACTCATATTTCAATGGCAGTAAACACAACACTTCCGCTCCAACGTCATCATATGTTGTGACTCACAATCTCCCAAGTCAGCAAGGAGTGATTTCGAATCCTGTAATGCAGCACACTATTCTAAATAATACAAATATTGTTGGCTCTCTTAGTATTTCCTCAAATAGTTCCGATGATAGCTCCGATGATAGCTCCGATGATAGCGATCCAGCTCCACCTCAAACTGGACCAACACAGTACCAAAACTACTATTATCCACAAGAAGAAATGAGGCTTGAAATGAATAGTGTTAATCCATCAATAATGCCATTAAATTTTGCTGATTCTAAACTACCGGTATTGAACCCAAGGCAATCAGTATTGGATTTACTGTCCCAAGACAGGAGAAAATCATCATCGTGGGCTGATACCACCAGTAATCACGTTGTAAAGAGAACTACAACTAGTGCTTCTGGAAAAAGTCTTGAAAAAAATGTCACAGATATTGAAATTCCAGACACTGATGCTCAACAAAATCAAGAAAACTACGTTGAGGAATCAGAGTTTACAGATCTAAAATCATCCGAGAAAAATTCCAAGTCAAAGTCGCCGAAACCTCAACCACACCAAGCACCAGCAAAACAGACAAGCAAAAATGATACAAACGCTGACCAGTACGAAACGCAAAAATCAGAGACATCCTCCACACCCGCTTCCCCAGGATCCAAAACAAATGCAGTTCAACATAAAGGTAAACCCAAGCCACAGCCAAATCAAGAACAAGAAAAGGCAAGTACTCCTGCAGACATTCAAATTCCAGACAAGGATAATCAAGATCGTACATCTGGATTGCAAAGTTCGAAACCAGTACCGGAACAAACAAAGAGCAAGCACCGGCCTCAAAAACCTCAATTCAATCAAGATAAAGTAACAGTCGCAAACACTGAAGAGTCGGACATGGATACTCAAGAGAATCTGACAAAGGTAACTTCCGCATCTGGTTCGCCAATTGCAAATCAGCAACAAAAGGGCGAGTCTAAAGCACCACAACTCACCCATAAACAGGAAGTTACAGGCGCACTTGTCACGAACATTGAAGTTTCAGACAGGTATGCTCATAAAGATAAGACTGAGGTTTCCGCGACAGGGTCTCAAGTAGTTCTGGACCAGAAAGAAGAAGAAAAAGCTAACACTGAAGACTCTGTGGCTGTACCTATCGTATTAGAAATTGCTCCAGAGCAAGAACAAGTAAGTGAACTGGGTGCACAGTCTGAAATACACGTACTATCACCAGACGATAATCCAGATAACAAAGGCAGCGCTTTTATAACTGGACAACATGAAGAATTGGAAGAGCATAGTGAAACAATGTCATTAAACAACCAAGAAGAGAAGGAGAGCATTAAGGAGGAGGCAAAGAACCCACCAAAACTGCCACATCAAACTGTCAATCCTAAAGAAACGGAAACAAAGCATAATGGTGAAAAATCACGTCTGCCAACTAAACCAAACTCTACGAAAGAACGATCGCCACCACAGAAAGACTCTAAACCGCCATCATCCGGTCCATCAGGACCAAGCCTTCCTCAACTTCCACCTGCTCCCACTATGATTGCTCCTCCTCCTATTCCAGAGATTTTAAATGCACCTTCCATGGGAGCAATTGAAATTCCCGAACCCAAAATCCCGATTCCTAATGTGCCTCAAGATATTTCTCAGATGATCGGAGGCGTTAGTTTGCCACCTGTACCATCGATTGGAGAAAACAGTAAAAGTGGTAGTAACAAAGGCTTGCTTGGATCTTCTGCAAAATCTAAGCCTCCCAAACGACCAAATCCTGCACCAACCAAGGGGCAGTCGAATCCAAACCCACAAGTGTCATATACACCAGCACCAGTTGTGGCAGAGCCAGAACCGCAGCATTTTCTTGAAGAAGTAGAAATTTACAGTGAACCAGAGGAATTAGCAATTCCTGCTGAAATGACAATCGAAGAAAATGAATTGGAGGTTTCAGACGAGGAAGATGAGGAGGATTCATCTGAATCAGCGTTGTACAATGACGACAATGATGACATTCGTGAACAAGATTCGGAGGAACCACAATTTATCACGAATGAAAAGGCTCTTCCGTCGAAACATATTGGCAGACCGTTTGCGCCAACGTTGACTAATTCCATGTTTGGCCCTCTTCCTCCACCTCAAGGTACCTCGCTTCAAAGTATGCATGCGCCTGCAGCAAGCTTCACTTCTAGTAGCATTCCCAACACTAGCACTCCAGAGAAAGAATGCACAGGTGGAAGCAAAAACAATACTCCGAGTAAACCAGCTCCAACAAATGCCCCTAAACCAAGTCCTCCTACTTATCAAGAAGAAATAGAAGACGATGACAAATCATCAAATGTTCGACCATCGCGACCAACTAAACCAAAACGACCCTCGAGACCCAATGGAGGAAACAAAAAGCCCAAACCAAAACCTAGTAGTGACAAACTCAAGGACGTAGAGGTACAGGAGGATGAAGTCGACCCACAGTTACTTCAACAAATAGTCATTAATTATGTGGAATCAAATGGTCAAACTCATGCAGGCAACAAAGTTGTAATGGAGGTATCACCGGTGAAAGAAACTGCGACCGTTGCTCCCACACCTGTCAAGCAGACAGAACTGTATACAATGATAACGATATTTGGCTGGGAAATTCCAATTATTAACTGGTCTTACTTTACTGACATTTTCCAAAGCATCTTTGTGGAAAAGTATAGAACGAATTCTGGATTATTTACTTGTGATGAGTCGGAGAGTGAGGTTACCATTTTACGAAGCGAGCTGGATGTGGATTACTTGTGTGAAGAAGACCTTGACTATAGTAGACGAGACATAAAAGAGCCTTTGGACTCCAACATTTGTAACATGTTCTGTAACGCAAATGGCTTCTCGGGAGGATTGTGTATGCCTCAAAAGTCATGCCTATGTTACATGACGGAAAAGAAAGATTATGGTAATTAGATAATCATATATATGTACCTATTATGAGTTCCAAGTTTATATTGATTTCGTTGGTTTTATTGGTTTTTTATTTTTATTGATTTCAATTGATTGAACTGCTTGTTTGTATTTTTCCAGGTATAAAATTTTACAAGCTACAGGAATACGTCAATAATAGTACCGAGAAAATTTTTAATGAGGCGGAGGACTCATGTCAAAATTGTCGGTGTCTTAAATCATGCCAGAACAAAGGAAACTATGTAGGATACTGTAACAAGTCGTGTCAATGCGGTGTTCCATTACGCTTGTACCATGTTGACGATGACAAGAAGCCGGAATTTCTGAGTAGGTTTCTACCACCTAGACTTAGTTAGGCTTTAAAATATTTTCAAGGTTTATTTACTACCCATTTATTTATTCATTTATTTATTCATTTGTTCATTTATTTGTTCATTTGTTTATTTATTCATTTATTTATTTACTTGTTTATTTATTTATTTACTTGTTCATTTATTTATCCAATACTTTTCTATTTATTTTGCTAATTATGTAACGTGTTGTTTGGATAATATTACAAAAGTTATAAGTTATGGACACAAATAAAGGACAACCTGATTTCAATTTTGTATATTTCATAATACTACATACCTACATATATATTATTGTGAAAAGAAAGTAATAAATGCTAACACTTGCACTTTCCCAAAATTATTTTGACATGCATTCCTCAAGAAGATTAAGTTTATTTTTGTCGCACAGAGTGCCTTTGTGTACCAGATAAAATGTATTCAATTGATCTAAACCTATTTATTTTGTTTCTTTATTGTGGTCGCGTGTCGTAGCATAAAGCATAATAATGTATGTATCGTACTATATATAGAAAAATTATTCTACCTTTCACTTTCTCTCGAGTGCCGAACAACAATGAATGTGAATGATTGCTGTCTCAAAATGGAGCAGCCTTAATTCATCTAATAAACTGGACAGGTAGATAAATAGACGCATATTTGACTAGGCAAATAACGAAAGTTTTGTTCAGGGACCCTTTTATTTTTGATCCTTTGCGTGTCTGGTACATTTCCTGTTCTCAACAAAAGTCTCGTTTCACTTTTATTGCATTCAAAGGAAAGTAGAAAACTGATTAAATGAAATGTATTTTAAAAGGGTACATAAACGTACGTCTTAAAGCGAATATAAACGGATCCAAAATATTTATAACTCTTATAATGTTATTATTGCTTCTCTCCTACAGTAAGCTACGAAACTTTTCAAAATTAGGTTAATATGCCAATATGAGTGCATTCACTTTCCATAAAATGTTTAAAACAGCTAATAGGCCAAAAAAGTGTGCCGTAGTGTCATCTAAAAGAACATAAATTTTGTCTTATCAAGAACAGTTCTTCTCTAGCAGTCTTCCCCAGCATATCAAAGATATCTTGGTTCAAAAAATTTATTTATTTTAGCTTGTTGAAATTCTTCAAAATGAAATTGTTACTTTGTACTACATTTATAGTGACAGCGTTCCTTGGAGGTAAATTTTGTAAAGATTTGCTATTATTTTTAAAATATCTTAATTTACGCATGTAAATTACAATTAAAAGATATGATCACTAAAAAATCTACTATTTTTTCCTTTCAGCGTACGCGGATCTCAATATACCCCAAGCCTCAGTCTCAGAAAATTCAGTAGTGCAGGAACAGGACGTCCCTGTTATTTCTTTGGAATTAACAGCAGGAAAACAAGCAAAACAATCTCTTTTTGGAGCTCAAATAGATGTAAATCTAAACAAAAATGGCACGCTCATACCAGTTCCTTCATTTATTAACCTAAACACAGGATGGGGATCAGGATATGGAGTAGGTGGAAGTTTGGTTGTTCCACTAGCATTTCCACTGAGTTTACTCTTTCCTAGCGCACCTCCATTAAATTTAACCTTGGGATTTACCAGTAATAAGAACTTATCATTTTCTTTGAATGCAGGAGCTGGTGAGTTTTTAAATTTTAAACTGCTTATTTTTATAAGATAAATGTGGCCAAAGTCCATTCTTGTAAAAATTGTTTTATGCTATTTAACAGGTGATATCTCCAGTTTAGTTAACAATGGTACAGATAATAATACCGATGACTCAACATCAACGAGCACACCTCCTACAACTCCAGGGTGGACTCCACCTACTACAACTTCGGGATGGGCCCCACCTTCCACAACTCCAGGATGGGCTGCTCCAACAAACTACCAGTGGGTGGGTTGCACCATCTTCAACTCCCGGATGGGCTCCATCAGAAACAACCCCAGGCTGGGGATCAGGATGGAAAAAAGATGATGAATAATAAAGCATCAAATTTAAAAATAACTTTCACCTCAAGTCAAAAACATGTTTTCGTGCAAGCGTACTTTTTTAAGACGCAACGTAAATGTTCTTACTATTTATTTAAATTATTATTTATTTATTTTTGTTTTTGGTACCATCTGGCCTATTTATTATTTACAACAATCTGTTAATAATGCTTGTAAACTTTAATAAATCTGAATCGTTACTTATTTTATGATAACCATATATGCCTACCTGTATAGACCAAATGAATATAACATAAAAATGCTTGAATAAACAGTATCATAAATTCCGCATGTAAGCACTTTACTGTCTCTCATCAAAAAACTTTGCTGGACTATGCTCTTCTGTAAACAATTCACTATAACGCTCATCCAGGAGATCCAAACGAAGACATTCTCGAACGTCCTTCTCTTTCACAGAAGAAATGCTCTTCATTTCGTGCAACTTTTCATTAATCTGGTTCAGTATACATGCTCTGTACTCTTTTCCTTTACTAGCTTTGTCCATTGTAAGCAAGAATTGCATTCGATCTTGTATTTCGTCAATTACTGAAAAAATCAAAATGTACAAAACATTTATACAGCACAAAAATCATTAATAAATTTAGTTATGCAATAGTTATGTTATCCCCTTATTATTATCCCACGTACGTTCTTCAAATCTTTGGTCTTTTAACTCGTCGATAGTTTTCATTTTTAAAGATGACTTATTACTCTTTTTTCCATCGGATTTGGATGGTTTGGTTGGATCTTTGTCTTTTCCGAATGCCATTTTATGAGCCAAACGATCTTTCTCTATCTCTTTACTTACTACGTTATTATGCAAAATATATCTAGTTACGGACTTTTAATTATTGTAATTCTTTGTATTATTATAGATAATTTAATATACACTATTTAAGTACCACGTATGCATGTTCTTGGAGGTAAAATTGGGTTTAAATCACCGGAGGCTTGTATTGTTTCCAAAGTCCTTCTACCAGGAGCGGATGGACCTGTAGCTAGCTACAAAACAAGTTGATTACTTTTTATACGCAATCAGATAGCTCAGGCATCGTGAAAAATTGTAAACTTTAAAATATTCAAATGTATATAAGTACGCGAGTTCGAAATTCTGGAAACTGGTGGGTTTCCTGTTCTATTAAAGGCACTCCCAAACGTCGAGCTTTATTTCTGTGACATTGTTGCATGTAGGACTGTCGTAAACGAGAAAGCATCACTTGAGAAGGGTGCTCTGGTAAAGATTGTCCTCTCCGAAGAATTGTTTCAAAAACATGTTTCTGAGTAAATGTTAGTCTGCTCTCTCGCATGAGATCTACAAAATGGAATCACAATTTGAAATATTTGATGTCAAGTTGAACAAATTCCAGAGTGAGAGTACGGTTGTTGCTTTTACTTTTTACAACAGCTTCTGTTTCTTTACTATACTGGACTTTTGGAGACGAAAATACCGATGTTGTAGGTCCATCTTTTGGCAATCCTTTAGTTAAAGGCATATAATACTTCATGCCATCTTTGGGGGTATACATTTTTACTTGTTTAATCTAACCTCGGTTAATTTTGATCAGAAAATTCTCACGTGATCTTTCAAAATTGGATCAGAGCAATATATTCATAAAGTTTTAAATACGATAAAAGAGAAACTTGAAAAAAGAGAAAAATGTTGCGAATGGTTTTTGTTCATTTCCAATATACATAGGTAGTAAGTACGTCACAAACATTGATCAAACTTGTATTATAGAAGACCCTATGTTTGTTCGTTGCTTCTTGCGCAGTAGTACAAATAGTTCACTTTCACTTCGTTCTATATATAGCAATTGTTTGTCAAATCAGAATTTCTTCCTCTTATTATGATATCGTATTCTTCTCCCAACATATTCATTGAGCAGGATTTATTTTATGCAGAGTAAGATATGTGTATGGTATATTATGTGTTTAAAACTGCAAACAGTGGCGAAAACATTAGAATATATAAACAAATGATTTATTAATTTCTTTCTCGAAACATAAATAAATATTTGCATAATACTTCTTTATGATACCGTTGTTCGTGACTGATTTTTTCTAGAACGTTTCTTTTCGACTATAATTGTAGAATTTCCAGAGTAGAACACCAAATCCGTTCTGGAATTCCTATCCCAAATAAATACCGCACCTTCAGGAATGT
>JAHZMT010001195.1:0-25692 GCA_027743785.1 Sinhomidia bicolor
AGTACTGTTGTTATTGTAGCAGTTACAACAATAAAGATCATACCAAGTGACTCACGTTACGTTGCATGATTATGGCAAAAAATCATAATAGTAATAATAATAACAAGTGCAATAATATCGGCAGGAGTATGGCGATATCAGAGAGGGCAAAAATGAGCATCAAACAGGTACGGTTCGTAATAATAATTACGACGGTGTGAGCTTATTATTATTACTTGTTTATTTAGTATCAACTATCAGCATACGAAAGAAACCCTCTGCTTTTAGGAGATACAGGAATAAGCTTGGTCATTATGATGATATATGCATACAGGTAAAATTGAGGTAGACATCAGTGAAATAGGTAAGAAAAGGAACAAGAATAATCATGATCAGTAAAATAACAACAACAACAACAATAGGCTGTGCATAATAGGCCAATATGTCACAGTAGTAGTAGTTGTATGTATGTAAACTAACTATGCAACAATGCCTTCCTAATATATGCAAGTAAATGGTAAAAAGAATTCATAATGAAATGTCAGTTTTGTGCTGTTGTTATCATCTCACCACCAGCAGCACCACCACCACAGTGTTAGTGTCTTGTACATCGTAGCCTGTGGTGTAGGTATTGCACCTGTAACTTTACACGATAAGCTGGGACAATTCGCAACAGTTTAACAATGCATACTTGTACGAATGACGCATGCAGTGCAGTGGTGATTTGTCAGTAAAATGGTAAACAAGATAGTGCAACGAAAAATAATGACAGAATATAGAATTCCCAAGCAATCAAATAATTGTACAAGTAATGTTGGATAATCCTCAATAATATTATTGCACCTTGCCACAAAAAAGACTCTAGAGCAATGCGAACAATTATACTTTTTTGTCTTATTATTATTATGATTATTTTATCATTCATTGTTTCAAGCTCAATTTTGTACGAATATATCTTTCAGTTTGTAATATATTATCATATAATGTACGCGTACCTGCAGAAGGTTTCAAATCATGATGATGATGCCAGATATTTTTACTATATTTGAAACTAATGTAAAAAAATAACTATTTTGCAGCTTGACTATAATAATAATAATTGCTGTTTTGATATATATAACAAGTCTCTTTTACAAATTAATACAACATTTTTGGAAAGAAAACGTGAAATACGTTTTAGGTGCTCTCTGTGAAGTAGGATATATAGCATCACATACAAACACACATAAATAAGAACGTGGGGCATTTTTCCATACTTTTTTTGCAATTTCGTGCCAGACACAAACAATGAGATACGGTACGATAGACCCAATACCTCACAGAATCATAGGAAAAGAAGGTATCTTTTGCCGTAAATAGGTTAAAAAGCTGTCAGCGTTATGTCATCGATTCATATAATATATATATTCTTTTCTGGTTGCAGTGCAGCAATTTTTAATGGCATAGCACTCCATTAGATTTTAGTGCCATTAGAAGCCTTTCAACTTTACAAGCAATTAGGAAATTTATGATTGAACTAGATCAACTGAAACGAAGAGAGCTATAATATCGCAGTAGGTAGAGGTGTAATTGAGTGCATTGTTCTTTTGCGTCAAAAATTTCACACTTCCATCAACTGGATTAAAAGTATGAATGCCTGCGTACAAAAAGGCACTGCGTATATATTGTTGTCAGATAATTGTGATTAGACATGATTTAACAAAATATTCGTGCATGCTTGGATGAAAACCCATTGAAGCATTTCATTCAGTTTTATTTATTTATTGTTCCATCCATTCTCAAGTTTTCACGCATTCCAATTTTGCATGTCTTCATTACATGCTTGTTGCTGTTAATCTGCGTATGGCATTTCTAATATTTTGCTAATTAGTTCTGCTCTTGTCTACTCATTTTGATTTGGGGAAGAGAATGCTTTTTTCTACACAAGTTTACACCGTATAAAACAATAATATATTTTTCTGACCCTCTCATTTCATGACATGTCATAATAACAATGGGTAATATATTATTGTAGAAATATTAGGAGTACGAATTACTGCGCAAAAACAGTACTTTTTACTCTAGTCTACTTCTCATCATGAAACACACCGCTTTGCAGTGAATGGAAACAAATGAAGAAATCCTTGGTGGTAATTAGCGATATTAAAAGATAGTTTGATGGTCATGCTGTACTAAACAAAAGC
Organism: Sinhomidia bicolor; assembly: GCA_027743785.1. Classification (NCBI taxonomy): domain Eukaryota; kingdom Metazoa; phylum Arthropoda; class Collembola; order Entomobryomorpha; family Entomobryidae; genus Sinhomidia; species Sinhomidia bicolor. The sequence continues at coordinate 2,163 of JAHZMT010001195.1, forward strand.
ACAATAACATGCAAAAACTTAAAAATCTGAAATGCATTGTAAGCGGGGGTGTAAGAATAGTAAACAAACAAAATTATTGCCAGAATTACAAAATTGCTTCATTCATGCTTAAAAACTGGATCGAATTAATGACGTCTATCGTCCACCGCGTAACTATTGCAGCACAAATTAGTATTGATAATTTAGCAAACCACCAAACTAAATCTATGTGACCATATGCAGCTATTAACCATCTGATTTATACAAATTTTATCACACTTCAAATTTTGAAAGTTCAAAAGATTCAGGAGCTTCCAAAATCGTGCCATGTGCGACAAGGATTTTATTTCTTCTAATTTTTTAAAAAAGATAATCCCAAAAGTGCATGACGCTAGCAAATCAACAAACTTTTTTTATGTAGCTTGCATGCAAAACATTTTTCAAGTGTTGCCACTTTTTTGTTGTAACGTAATCATTATTATTGCTGCATATTAATCTGCACTTGAGCAGCAAAAAACAATTATAATAATGCGTGCACACAAAAACAGTGAAAAAAATACGACCAAGGGATCCCAGTGGCTGATTATGAAGGCAAGGCCAGGTAGTGGTGGTGAATCATTATTATAATAGAATTTATCTTGTAAGTATTTACCAGTGTACCTAGCTACTTTTCTGGTGCAACGAATTGCAACTCGCACTAGGTACATATGAAACAAATGGAGCGATGGAGGCGGTGGGTGAAGGAACGCTGGGTGTACGAACGGCACATCCTTTGTTTCTTACCAATCATTGTTTTTTTGTAACTTCTTCTACCGTGCCGTTTGTCTTTTCAAAGGCGTTGTCTGTGTGGCAATTCAATTTCATTTCTTTTATCATCTATTCGTCTCGTCCTGCCGCCGACAAGCATGTGCGCAACAACAGCACGTGTGTGCATGAACTCATCATAATTCATCATTGGCTGTTAATTTTGTTTTTTCTTTGATATTTGATATGATCATATTTTTTAAATTTTTTTAAGGGTCGATAATTTTTATTTTGAATAAAATGAGCCATTTACAATACTATATATTTCATCAAAGCTGTTGTTGATGGTCGGTCGGTTTTAATCGCCCGTCCGGTTGGTTTGATGATACGGTACAATAAAAATGGAGAGAGGCTAAAGATAAAATCTGTATATATATATATGCGTTGTTGCGATTACAGACATGAGATAATTGGAAAAGATTGTTGGGGCAATACTTTATTATTTATACCTTTCTTTTTGTGGTTTATGACTCACGCGTTAGCAAATGTTTTTTAAGACAATATTAGGAATGTGCACTTTGAAGTCTATATTTTAGCTTATCATGTAACCGGTACTTGTACATATTGCACGAATTATAGGCATCATACTATTAAAAAATGTGTAATACCAAATAGTAAATACCAGTATTTTAAAGTTAAAATGGGAATTATTTAACATGGTACAGCTCATTTAGCCACTCAGTCAGTGATAATGACATTAGGTTATTGCTGAAAAAAATGTGTAATTGCACAAAGAATACAGCATAAAGTGGGTTTACCACTTTTCAAATTGTTGTCATCATCATCGTCGTTGTCGTCATTATCATTAGACATAAAGGGTTTCCTAACATTCGTATCATCTTGTATTATCATATCATTACCTATTAATTCATTCGTGATTCCCTTTCTTTCGCATTGTCCTACATCCGTGCGAAGAAATGTTGGAGCACAGAGTCATCCTCATCATCATCATCATGATACTTGTTTTATCCTTTAAACTTGAGCAATCAAGATATAAACTCTTTATTAATTTTATCATTTTAAAAAGGCTTAACCTTTGTTGCGACAGCAGTGATGATGTTATTATTTGTGCACATATCTAAATACATATATAGGTAGGTAAATATATAATGTTATGTGTTGATGCTGGTAATGAGCATGATCATGATGACGACGACGATACTCCACAGCAATTTTTTTGAACGCAATAATTAGCTATCGATAAGTTAAGTACATATAAGGTTCGTCTTCTATTTCATCATGTTATAATAATCATTATAGCAGCATGTTCATATAACATGTTTTATGTCTACTTTTATTTAAAACTTTTTTTTTCATTTTTCCTTTTTGTCATTGCGCAAAAAACATGTATCACGCGGTTCATTTTATTATAGTTAGGCATGCTAATACGTGCTGCTTTCATATTTTAAAGAAATGTAGTCAAAAATATGTATATACCTATTGCATATAATAATACCATCCAAGAAATTTTCTTGCGTTTTAATTTTAATAAACCGACGTATTATTAAATTGCTAGCGTAAATACAAATGAAATTTCAGGTTATCGCAAGAAATTGAGTATTTTGCCTCATGTCATTGGGCTTCCGCACTCGATTAATAAAAAAAAGATGGACAGTTCATGCGTTTCATTTTTTTCAACAACTCGGCAACTAGCGCAATGATCTAATTTACATACAGAAGCATATCAAAGTAAATTGAAAAGTGCCCAACAGATATGGATCACAATCTCATTAGAAAACGGTTACCTATTATTTTGCAGTAAAATCAGCAGTGTATTGAATTTGCAAAATGAAAAAAAATAATGAGGATAGTAAGATAACCCATTTTCATGCAGTGAATGAACAGGTTTCGGTCACTGACTGAATAGCTGTCATCTTCTTTCCTAGTGTGCTGATTGACTTGCCCTTTTTTATTTTACGTTTTTTGTGGAAGAACGGAAGGAAGATTTTTCTCTATTATGCTAATCAGATGCACCAAAAATGACCATCCTCCAACTGCAGTTGCAAAATTACACTGCATTTATGAAGAAAACGAGTAAACGTTGGTTACAAATCATTTGATTTTACTATTCAAAACAGCAGGGGCTGCTGTCAACTATTGCGAGGTTACAATTACCTATAAATGTTTTACAAAAAAAAGAGAAACGATTGGGCTCTTATAATAAAAAAGCAACTCGATGCAAAGTGTCATCTTCAATTTGAATTTCAAAGAATCTACGTAAATTCATGTCACTTTTAGTACATCAACAGCAACAGCTTAAATGGAACAATGACAGCAAAACACATTTTTGGGCGTGTGCAATCGTTTGCATTTTTATGTTTGTCATCAAAGCAATTTGTTTGCGCGTTTAGATCACGCGAACGCAAACATATGCATACGTTTTGCTAACGGACGTGAGCATACACCACAGAAAGTGACGATGAGGTGCGATGATGACAATCTTTTTCGCGTGTGTCTTTGCTTTTCCATTACCCTAACTAAAGCTAAAATAACTACATATTTACATGCTTGTTGTGATGATATGCGAAATAACTGTAAACAATGCAATATCGACAAAAATAATAAAAACAATGCGTTACTTTGGGTCATTCATCCTTTTTTATTTGTGTAAATATAAGGAACTGCACAAAAATAAGACATACCAACATATTTTAATTAATCAGTTGGTAGACATTTCCCGTTATATTTTAGCAACTAAAGATTCATGTGTAATGTTTATATCTAATTAACAAACGAACCAACAATTTTTGAAATGCTCTGAGTGATATTTTTATTTTATTTTTAATTTATAAAAAAATATGAAAAATTTACATTTTGTATTGTTCTGTGATTGTGACATTTTAATATTGTACAAAAAAATTATTTCAGAGAGTAGCATATACCGTATAGGTACGTACACGTAACGGATATTCCCAAAATGTCGACAGCATATTTAAAACAAGGTAATATTATGCGTCATCTGTATCATGGTCTTGCTGGTACTCACAACAGCGTATATTACACAACGTTGTTTAACCAAATTTTTTATGAGAACAAGGTAGTCGGTTGGTCTAAAAGTGAAGGAACTTCCGGTGATACAGAGGTGTAATTGCAGTATTAATACCACCTTTTATTACTTCTTCTCGTTGGCCTTTGTCTACATAGTAAATGTCTGCGCAGTTATGCTAGACCATTAATTTCACATAATATTTCATTATAAATTTATAAATTTTTACCTTCATTCATGTTTGTTCGCAAACCTATCTACTTTCAGCTGTTAATTTAATAATTTATGCACTAGGGAATCTCAAGTCGATTTTTATAAGCAAAATCCCACAACGCCTTTTCACTCCAAGTACGTCTTGCTTGAGTATTTATAAAACAACAATATGATTACTTGTTGAGTGTCACTGTACCACACAAAAAAGACGCAGCTGTGGAATTTGTACTGCTGACTGCTTTGCGAACTTTTTACACAATTGAAGGAATGCGCATATAAATAAATGAACCCATGTTTGACCCATTTCCATTTGTCCCAGAACTTTTTTCCTTTTGGATTCCGTCAAGATTCTATATTCAAGATAAGTTAAACTTGCGTATCAACTTCTGTACAGCCACTGTATAGAACTACAATAACAAAGCAATGATCAGTACACTTCCATTCCTTGTTTTTCAAAGATTCAAGGGACATCATCGGTATAGATTCCAAATACACAGAGACTTGTAAAAAACAATGACAGGTTTTTATGATTGCTAAACGACATTTGTCAATGACAATTTGTCATTTAAAGAAAAAAGCCGATGATGTAACATGGATGGAGAAGCAAAGGAATGGATACTGTTTTATACAAACAATTAGAGATATTTACAATTTGTCTGTTGGTCTTACTGTTGTGAACTTTTGAATACTACAGAAAATTATCTTGCTAGAACGACTAATGGAGCGTAACCAAAAATAAACAGGTTTACTTTTTTATGCATCCTCTAAATTTCGTTATTACTGGTTAATTAGTCATCATAAACATATAACAGATATTTTGCATAACGAAATATTGTACTGGCCACATTTGCTACGCCATTACATCGGTTTTTACCATTATGCATTCATGTTTTCGATAATTATTCATGTAAACATGATATTTTAAAAGAATGTAGAACACAAAAATTAGCAGATACAACACAGTAAATGGCTCACTACTACTACTACCTGTGTGTTTATATTATTTTATGCTTATGTTTGTGAGTGCGTGGTAATAAACGGTATAAAAAGATGTTGGCAGCAACATGCGTATTGCCCTGTGCATATCAACAATAGAAATTAATTTTTACGACAACGTGAAAAATGGAGTGCATAGGAAGACACGACGTATGGTCAAAGCTCTTCCTCTGACATACCCTTTGATTGAATTTTTTTGCAAACATGCTAAATGCTAACCTATTATTTGAAATGAAAAAAATTGCAAATAGTAATTCAACATTACTTTTGGCTTGTCACATGTGCCAAGCTCTGTAATTTGACAGGAGAGCAGGACCAGAAAGGAAAAAGGGAGCTTTTTGTATTTCTGGCAAACTTATATCTATGTAGCCAGCTAGTTGGGGCTATCAAAGTTAATTACACATTTAGTAAAATTGAATCTTCTAATGATCTTTTTCAGAAATAGTGTATTTAGTACTGTTGTAGCTCTCAAAAGCAATATAGATATTTCAATTAATTTAAGCGTTCAACAAACCTATTTACAACGCAACATTACTTTTTCTTCAAAAGTGCAAGTGGAAGATTGCCAAGAAATACCTCCTTGTATGTATTTACGCTGCTGATGTTGATACAATTATAAAATCGTTTATTAAACTGTACATATATGTGAATGGTGTGCCCCTTCTTGATACATTTTAATAGATTGCTTTTATTTTCATCCAAACAACTCACGATCATACTACTGCAAAAAAATTATTTTAGTGCCTATATATAGTAAACAGGCTGTTATTAAAATGCAATGATGAACAATGCAATGATAACTACATATAATTTTTCTCCTGACCACTCATACTGTGCATCTTCAGGTAGTACTCATCAGACCTGAATGATTTAAATGTATTAATGCACCAATAAGTTCCGTCACGATCAACTTGGGTGAACCCGAAGAGGAAGGCGGAGAAAGAAAGAGAGAGCATTTCTGGTTGACCAGTAATAAATAATTTTATTTTCTGTGTTTATAGGTACGTAAATCTGGTATTTTTATGTATTTAATAATTTAGGAGAGTGAACAGTGTATTATAGAAGAAAAAATCATGTAGGTAAACCATGTTATAGTTTTGTATAGCTAGTAACATTTTTCTATAAATTCTATAATTGCACCAAGCATGTAATGAAGTTTTTTTTCTTACAGCGTCTGCACTCTGTAAATAATGTAGGTATTGTTGTTATCTTTTGTGGAAGTGATGATGCAAGGTGAAAAAAAGAGTGTTGCATTTCTAAGTAGCAAAAGTACCTAAACTAACCAGATAACTTAATTTTTTTAAATTTATGACCTGCGCACGTGATGATACCAAATTATGTATGAAATGGGTATAATGGGCTACTCGTGTGTCATATCGTCGTCAATATTGCATGTGTGCAGCAAGACAAGCGTTCGGTATTTTCCCTACACATGCCACGCGGCGCGACCATTATGTAATATATACCTACAGGTTAATTGTTTGCAGCAAGCTTGGCTGAGGCTGAGTAGCATCATTATTCATATAACGTAAATTTACTGTAGCTAAGTATTTTGCTATTGAAGTGTTTTTGGGTGCAATGATTCACTTGAACTGGGTCCGAATTTGCTTTACAAACACTATAGTTCCATTCTTTCTTAGTAGAAATTAAGAAATAAATAACAAAAAAATACCCAACTAATGTGTCAGTTAATGAAAAAAACGACCTGGTCATGTAATATCAAATTTTGTTTTGGCAGAACAAGTAGACAGCTTCTTGAGAAAACAAGTACATTTGTCAAGTCATGAACATATAAAACAAAAACTAATTTGCATAAAAATCACTTGAAAAATTGATAAACATGGCAGTGTGCAAATTCAATGGAGCTTTTAATTGATGAGTTTAGTCCGTGTGGTACCAGAAATGACTAGCAATAGATAAAAGTGTGAAATGATAATTGACAATATACTTATTACTCGCCGTCATTGCCAACATTTCCAACAAAGTTTACAGATTCAGTTTTTTATCTAAAAATGCATCTCACATTTTTTGTACCTATTTAAAATATTAATGGAAAATACAAGTCAAATAATATATTGAATATCAAACTATGTTACTGTTTTGACTATATAAAGTTTGCAGTGGTGTCTAGAGGGACTTTTTTGCATGCATTGTGTCATCATGATAAATCAGTGTCACTCTTTATCAACAACAGTATTAATTTATATTTTCAAGTATGCGAAAATCAGCATAATTCAATGAGCTTATTTCATTGCAGCAATTTAGCACGATGCCTAATTCAATTATACTATTTATCGTAATTTCAAGTATAAATTAATTTGTAACTAAACTAGACATTAAAATCAAAAGCAATGAAGACAGCCACATAATATTGAAATTCAAAGCTGTAACTTACATTACAGTTTGCCAATACATGGTCATTAAAATTATAAACGCTTATCTGACTTATCTAACATACTTTGGTACTAGAAATGCATATAAAATTCATTGATAGGGTGTAGTCACCCACTGTTTACCACCTGACAACGATGACAATGATGATGATGACACTAATTAAATCATGCACGTAGGTATGAATTGCACGTTAAGAACAAAACTACATGTCATGATAGCATAAAATAACATTTTTCTTATGGTGGATTTTTTGCCATAAAACGATAAAAAGCTACTTGGGGAACCTGATACGCTCAAGTACCTGAATGAATGACCACGAAACGTGATGAAAAAGTTCTCAGGTACAAAATGAGTAGCCAAATCGGTTCAGAGTAAAAAAAGTATTTGTTGTAACAGTTGACTCCTTCCTAAAAAAAGATAATCTTATGTGATAATCATAAGTCTAAGAAATTAAACTTTGAAATTCTCAGAGCCTTCTGAGGACCTTTGTTGGTTTTATTTAAAAAAATATCTGTCTTTATGCACCAGAAGTTGCAAAAAATGACCTATGAAGATATGACAAACACGACAAAACTATAAGCTTGCCAGACTTGTACACGTTATCAAACAGATCTCATTGTAAAATAAAAATACTCATTGTAATATTGTAAATAGCATTCTTATCTACTAATCGTAAAAAACTAAATTTTAATTATGTCTTTTCGAAGAAAAGAACATTGGTGTTTTTCTTTATTCCATAGACAATTTGCTGTCAACAGAAATAGGAAGGGAAGCTTATTTAAAAAGTTAATTAAAGTTACTTATTTTATTTTTTATGTAATTTTTGAAAAAGACACATGATTGCGACAAGTTTACAAAATAACTTTCTTGGAGTTTGAAAGCATGAAATTTGTGACAGTGTATTTTACCTTCAAATTTTATTTCACTACCAACACCGGCGGTCTCATCACCGAACAATGACAATTCTGTCACTGCCGCGTCGTCGCCGCGTTCACCTTCCCCAATTTTCCTATTGAATAGAAGTCGAAAGTAAAAAATGGTATGCATGAAAGTAGAATTAGAATACAATAAATAAGTACCTAGTTTGTAGCAGTTATTAAAAACACAAATATGGCACGCCACAAAAGGACTACATCATCATCAGTAGGTACTTCACACGCGTATATGGTTGCGTATTCATTGTGATCAATACCACTAGAATAATACGTGCGATTACTATACCACAATACTACAAGATGACACTCACTTTCATATTTTTTAAAAGAACCAAAAGTAAGCGGTTTCTCAAGTTTAGTTGGTTGCATGTTGTTGACAAAACCAAAAGGAAGCCATGTTGGAGGAGGTGTGTTTTTTCGATTATTTTTGGACAGGTGGTAGGGATATTTTATTATTATTATTGTTATTGGTGAAACTTGAAAAAAAACCTAGACTAAATCAGCAGCTTACACAGAAGGTGTTGTTGTTGTTGTTGCGGCTTGTCAAAAGTGTGCGTATGCAATTGTTGCGCTTTCGAAAGGCATGGATTTTAGTATTGCTTTGATGAAATTTCCCTGCAATAAAAATTATTATTATTGGCTTCATGTATTTAATTCGCAAAATCTTTTAATTAGATTTTTTTGTCGTAAAATGAGTGACATTAACAGCTCATTTGAAATTATGGGACTTCTTCTTGGGAGGATAGTAATAATAATTTACACATATCCCATAGTTATCAAATCAACATAACCCTATTATTCATCCATTTTTTCTCCCACCTTGTGCACGCTCTACGTAACAAAAGTAACTATTAGAGTTTTATTGGTCGATAAGAAGGAAAAAAGACATTTTAATGTACTGATTATTTTGAAAAAAAGTAAAGTATTTTAAAACTACATTCATCATTTTTTCATATTAAACGGTCTTCACTACTTAAGGGTAGATTTAGATTGTTCTCATTTTTGTTAGTTTTATTATAACGTTGAAATACCTAGTATATTTATTTATGAACATGTAAAGGTAGGTAAGCTCTAGCACAGGAATAAGATATGTTCACATCATTCGGAATTCTAATATTGGAAGTTGAGTAAAGATGAGAGAAAAGGTGTAAACTTATTCTGTTCAATAATCGTAAAAATCCAACTAATGATAACTACAATAGTAAAAAAATACTTTAGCTGAAGTGCACACACTGATGATGATGATGATGAAGCTAAGATGGTTTTGTGTGAAAAATTGTAGTGTTGATACGCATATGCCTGGTGGGCAAGAAAAGAAGAATCATCATAACAATATTATAACTTTGACTATCATTTTTTTGCATTAAAATATTAACTCTCATGTAAAAACTCAATATTTTGTGCTAGAAATCCCATAAGCGTTCAGCAAGTTGATATGAATCCTTTAAGGCTTATACTATTTTACTTTCGTGCAAGCAAAGTAGTAGGCATGTTTCTATTTTGCAATACATAAAATTTTAAATGAATGAAGTACAAAGTTGAAAATTACTCTGATCGTATCATCATCATCTTTATAGCACTTGTGTATATTACTTTATATTCTTCAAAATGCTGTAAACAACAAGTTCTTGTGTTTAAAAAAGTGTACAGATATGAATGTATAGTAAGTACGCATAAATTACATTTTTTCTACATCTCCGAGATATGCACAGGCAGTGTGGCAACAGAAGGAGATGTCTCAAAAAACTTTACTTTGGCGTTTATAATGAGTGGTTTAAAGAATTAAGCAGCCAAGAAAGTTTAAAATGAAATAATTTAATAATATGCAATGCTACTGAAAAAAAACTTGAGATGCTGTGAAACGCATTTTCACGAATGAAATGCAAACTTTCCTGTGTAAAATGCAGACACACAAATCTACCCACCATATATATGCATAGCTAACCAGTCATACTTTCATGTGCGATTTGTGATAAAGTATAAACAGATAATAATAGCCCAAAAATACAGGTGCCTAAAATGTAACTCTATTTCCTAGAGTGCTTAATATATATGCATAGCTAACCAGTCATACTTTCATGTGCGATTTGTGATAAAGTATAAACAGATAATAATAGCCCAAAAATACAGGTGCCTAAAATGTAACTCTATTTTCTAGAGTGCTTATACTTTGTTCAATTTCCTCCGCCACATACCTACTACACAATACATGCATCTCGTTTAGTAAAGTTTGTATAGATATTCACAATACTTTGCACTTTCTCATGCGGGCATATACCACTGAATTACACATACGCACTTGGATATTAATATTTTTTGTGCGCTGGTTGCGTTAGTTTGGCTTCCCTTGAATTCACGTTCAAGGCTTACCCCTTTGAAAACCTCAAAGGGATGTGCAAAATTAGCGCAAGATACGCATTGAAACCACAACATAATATTGTATACATTTACAACACACAAGCAAGGGTTTGATGAAATGCCAAGTTTGCATGTATTTTCGATAAGTATGACTATATTGTCTATTATGCCGGATTTTTCAAAAATATATATTTCAAAAAAAACATTTTTGGATGCGCAAACTTTTTTTCATGTAATGTAATGCATTGATGAATGAGAGTAGGTGCTAAGGAAAGAAGAAAGACGTTTTAGGTAACAACAAGAAGCATTTATTTCTTTTGAATCGTGTTGTTAGTGGTGGTGGTGGTAGTCACCAGCTCGTAACGGAGATAATAATATTAACTCTTTTATTTGATGATGACTACGATATGTGCCTACATATATGCATTCAAACATCTTTAACCATATTGGTGTTTACATTAACTAAAGCATAGTTTTGAAATACAATCATCCCGTGGCCCGTCTCATCTTCATCATTATGGGATTTTGAAACACTCTTTCCTACAATCAGTAGCAGTACTGGGATTGCGTTGATAGGGGAAGGATATAATATACACATTATCATAATTTAAAATTATGTTCATTTCAAGTGTGGGCATCATGATTGCTGTTTAAAGAAAAAAGTAAACTAGTCAAAAAAACACTTTCTCAGAAAATTCGGAGATCGGTGTAGAGTGAATTTAAAAGTGCAAAGTGAAACGTGCATTTTTTGTACAACAACTTGTCACTTCCGCTTAAGATTTCATGCATATTAATAAATAAAAAAATGGAGCGGCATAGTATCTTTTAAGTAACAAGTACTAGACTGACAAAATGACAAGTTTCAGTTTTCAAAAACAAGCACACATCTACTAATCTCCGAAATTGGTTGGTACTCATGACTTGAGTGAACCAACAGCGGACGGATGCCTGTCATCATCATGTATCGGCTTATAAAGGCTTTGATTGATTGGAGGGGCAACTTCTACGTCAAATGTAAAGTGGCACAGTTTATTAGAAGTAAAGTCGTTTTAGTACTCTCGTTAATAGTATTACAGTGTTTTGGATGTGTGCAATGTTCAGAAGGCCAAATAAACGGAATTGAAAGAGACAGTGGTAAAAGCAGAGTTCCTACAGGAAGGACAAATTATGAACATGGCATTTTTAGGCATGACAAGCCATGGGATTCAGTAAGTCCGTTTCCTTCTAATAATGACTACAGTGGTGCAAACAAAGACGTTGCCCCTTACCTTGCATCACCATCGTCTTGTCAAAGTGCACATGGCTGTCAAACATCAGACAACAACGTGCCACCACCTTCTCTACCACCGTCTCCACCAGTCGAAAATAGCAGAGACCGTTATACATATGATAGGTATAAACGAAGTGTGACCACACTAAACTTTCATCCAAAAGCCAAAAATACATCAAAGAATGTGGGCGTGAAACCACTGAGAATTTTCAAATACATCACAGAAGATGATGTGTTGCTGAGACCATCGTCGTCCTCCTCTGAAAGCAGACACGTTACAATTTTCCATCCAATTGTGACCGCTGCGAATAGCCAAAAGAAAAATAAGAACGACAAAAGAAAGGGCAGCAAAAGCGTGAAGGGTGAAGCAGCAACAGCAGCAGTTATAATTCCACTTGATAATGACACAAGTCGTCAGCAAGTGATTGGAGGGGCCAAAGTTAACCTCAAAGCGAAATTGGATAAAAGTAATAATAATAACAATGAACAACACAACAATGCAAGTTCAGTCATTAACAGCAGCAGCAGCATAGAGGCTAATAATAAAAAGAATGATTCGAGCAGTAATGAATCCACCAAATCACATCAAATCGGTAAAGTTTCATCAGCATCATCATCATCGCCATCATCCTCAAAGCCAGAAAACATATTGATATTTAAGCCAAGTCTTGTAATTCGAAAGAATAACAAAACCAGCTTGATTCCTAGTGGAAATCTTCCACCAAAGAATAGTAATAATATCAATCAAGATGGTGGTAATAACAATAATGGTAATAGTATTGTACCAAGTATTACAGCAGCAACAGCGGCACTGTCTGCACCACCACCACCACCATCACAAGACGATGATTCGCAGTCTTCTGCTGACCCGAACTCATCCACCGTAAATGATAGGTCACTGATACACAACAACTTGTATTTCGACTCTGTAGTAACTCTCAACGAGGAAGGTCAGAAACAACTTCTTGATCAACAGCAGCAAACCGTGAAAGCGCAACGTGAGCAGGCAAGAAAAAGTGGTAGCAATAGTGAGATGAATGAAGATGATGAGATTAACAAGTCTACAACAGCACCCACATCTTCATTTTCATCAAAATCAAACATTAATAGTAACACTAATGCTGCACTGAATAGTAAGACGAAGAAGAAGAAGGATGAAAAAATTAGCCCTAGTTTATCTGTAACGAATAGCGAGTTTGATATGAGTAGTAGTGGTAGTATTGATGATGAATACAACAACCAATCACATAATAATAAAAGTATTACACCGAGTGACTTAGTTGAAAAGTTAAATGAAAAAATTGATGAAATGATATCAGAAAGTAATAATAATAATGACAAAGTCACAGTTAAAGTAATCAAATCCAAAAAGAGTAAAAATGGCAAAAAGACGGCAAAAATTCCACAAACGGAATTGGTCGAGGATGATATTGACGAGAATGGGTCAGAGAGATCGCGTCGTTCCCCTTTTAAAGTGCCAATAAGATTTCAGCAACCAATGAACAGCAATAATAATAACAACCCTCGATTTAGTCAATTGACACAAAACAATGACGGACAGCAACAATTGAGTAGGGCAGCTCTTTTCCACAGAAAGCCGGGAGTGACCATGATAAGATCAACTCCAATGATGTCAAACAAAGTTGTGCCGAGAATTTTGTCACCTATTCCGGTTGCTTTTGCCACTCGAAGAAATTTTCCCATAGCAAGAACCATTCTTCCCATGAAACAAATGCCAATTACAACAATTAGTAAACAAAATCCTCCTAATTTGGCACTAGTTCCGGGTCCTGGTCCTGTAGGACCTCCAATTGCAGCGATAAAAGTTACAACTTTGAATAGCTTTAATGCTGCAAATGGCAACAATAATAAAAATAATTTGGTTTCTCCTCCAATACTTGCTGGAAAGGATTTATTGGCAGATGCATCCAAAACTGTGTATAGCTATAAACCAATGGCAGAAAACTTAATACTGAACCAAGCAGCGTCATCTTATTATTCTCCCACCTATAAACGGTATAAGAATCGCCTTCACAATCAAATGATGGACATGATGGACTCGCATCGAGATCTTGAGGATACATTGCATCGCTGGGAGGAGTCAAGATATCCACATAGGCCCTTATCAAATTCAAAGCATAGACCAAGAATCCCAGGCAGAAACCGAGACAGAGACCGAGATAGAGATCGCGATCATCCGCGCTACCATCTTGATAGGGATCGAAATGATAGAGATAGGGACAGGCATGAAAGGGACAGACATGAAAGAGACAGGCATGAAAGAGATAGACTTGATAGGCACGATAGGCATGACAGAGGGAGAGAGAGAAGTCGTGAAAGAAGTCGAGAGAGAAGCAGAGAGCGGCATCCCCCACATAGTCATCATCGCACTGGTCAGCATAGTCAGCATCCTCACCATCGTCCGCCACGAGGAAAGAAGTTTGGCCCAAAATATGCTTATCCAAAGAATGCAGAAAACATTCAAGATATTCTTAAATATTTTGATAAGGATGGTCCACCACTGGGTCCAATGAGTAACATGTTTGAAAAAGAAGGATCCACAAATCCAAATCGGCAGCAAAGTGCTTTACCATCTAGATCTAATGGTGGTGGAGGCGGAGGTGATAGTAGACCACCCGCTCATCCCAAACTGGCCGATCTCTCTGGGGAATTCCGAGACGTTCACGCATCTTTGCTGAAAGATATTAGGGAATTTGCAAAAAGGCCTAACCTATTCGGTGGAGACAAGGGAGACAAATCTCACGATGCACTTGCATTTGATTCCCATGAAATCAAATCTCACTTTGATCCAATTGATGATATATTTGGTCCCAAGGCAAAACCTGTGAGGGATCTTATAAAGCCAGACCTATACAGTTTGGAGAATATCCGTGAAAGAATTGCATTGAAAAGAGGAAAGTTGCATGGAAAGTTCCGTGACAAGGATGAACCAACACATCACCGCGACGAACATCATGATGATCACAACAATGACGACCAACGTCACCACGATGGGCATCGTCCACATTCTGACATTGACGAGGATGCATTTTATGATTCACAGAGACCTTCACGGCAAAACAGTGACGGTGGTCAGAGTGTTGAAAACACAAAGAACTCAATGTTTAGCAAAGAGGAGTATGACAGTCCAACGAACTTTAATAAAAGAGACAAACACAGAGAAAGTGATGATTCCCATACAATGTTTCCGTCCTCTCATTTTACACGAGATAAAGACATAATTAAAGAAAACAGCAACCCATTTGAATACCAAAGTGCAGAGTTTACAAAATCATCGCCACCTAAACCATCTGCTACAAAGCCAGTTGTTTTGAAACGACCCAATGAGCCATTCAAGGTACGTGAAACTGAACCAAAAAAGAAGCCCGAACACGACTACTTTTGGAACACTTTTTCAAATGGATTTGAAAAGGCCCCTTCAATGAATTATGAGGCGCCATTGGTAATCAAGTCGCCAGCACCATCAGTCCTTCAGCCTTTCAATCCGTACAATACATTTGGTCAATCTGCGACTGCTGCAACTCTTCCCCTTCCAAAGCCGATAAGTGCAGAAGATGAAGACATTGTAGAAATTCACACTGGTGGACCCGGAAACTCTGCAACTGGAATTCAAACTTTCCATCCACCCCCACAAGCACATGATCCCAACCATTTGAAGCAGGAAAAGCTAAAGAAAATGTACATGGATATTTTGCAGCAAAAGATGCAATTAGAAGCTGCTCTTATGCAGCCACAACAACAGCTTTCTCCAACCATGCAGCATCACCATCATCATCACACCGCAATGCAATCCTTGCATAATGCTGCATCCCTCCATCAACAACATAATCCATATCAACAAAATCCCCTTAATCCCCAACACAGTCCTCTTCAGATCACCCGAATAGGTCATGCTGCACAGATGGCTGCATTCCCCTCTTCAGCATCTGCTGCCCTTCCACCTCTCACAGGGCTGACTGGCGTCACCCGAAGAAAGAAACCAATGCGAATGAAAATTCATATTTATCCAAACGGAAACGATGGATTGGGGCAAGGAATTGAAGCTGCTAATTTGTTGGCTGCTGGTGGTTTTGGAACTTCCGGATTCTCTGCGTCTAATCCGACCAGTGTTGTTGCTGCCCCTCCTAAAGACGCTGGCTTGGGTAAGCCGACAGACAGTGCCATGTCTTCAGGTCCTACAGGACCACATCCAACAAGTCCATCCGGTTTTGGAGGAACAGGACCAATGGGTCCGATACCAACCAAAAACAAAAATGTAGTGCTGCATCTACATGTTCACAGACGAAATGACATGCTGGGTCCACTTGAGCTAGAAACAGAAGGATCGGCTCCAGTACCCGCAACCGCAAAGCCACTAACATACAAGTAAGTAGAGTAATCAAACACACTAATGAAAAGAAAGACACTTTCATTTTTTTCTTATTTGTTTTTCTTTGCCTCTTCACGGCTTCACGCTTCTCTGCACATGAGTGGTGGCATACAAAAACAGGCTTTACATTTTAAAAAAAACTTCAGGAAATAGTTTTGTATACAACGTGCATTCATTTCTTTTCAGTTCTTAGATAATAAAAAGACAATATAGAGAATAAAGGCTAAACCATTACTCAACAGTTCATATTGTGACTGTTGAGGAAAAATAGGAAGTTTGCTGAAAAGAAACAAGAGCAAACATCCAATAATCGTGAAAAACGCAGCAGAAGTTGTAATTGCTCATTTGTTCGTTATTATAATTTCCTTTGCTTACGACAACATATTCACAACGAGAATGAAACCCACGTAATATGTTTTATCAAAGGATATCTATTATTACAAGTCAAATTAGTATACCTAATAATGTACCATCATCAGTTATTTTTTACTTTTAAGGAATTTCCTACGAGGACCACACACGAAAATAAAATGCATGCTAAATGGTGATGATGGATTTGCGCCAGCTTATTGTACTTTTAAAAACTAAATCTGGCTTTACAAATTAGTACTGCACACAAACCAGATTGGCCTTCCTCATTCTTTCTCATTACTTTTTTCAATAAAATTATACCCCTCTCCTGGCTCCTGTTCTCACTTTCAATGAATTAAAAAAAACAAATATTATTATTATGCTTTTTATACACACACATACCAAAATGAAACCCTAATGAATAGGTGTCTTTTTTGGATGTTGATGTGTGTCAGATTTTTGCCATTTAGAGAGATAACAAATTTGAAATGCAAAGAAATATACATGAGTTCTCTTTCATTTTTCTTTTTAATTTCAATGTAGCCCTAAAGATTACCGGATTATACGAGCCTTAAAAACTTTCCCTATCTCGAGACAGAAAGTGATGATGAAAAATAAAAAAGGAAGAATTGTAGGCTGATGATGATGATGTTGAAACGGCCACCACTGCCACTTCACTTATACACCATACCACAGCAACTTTAAATTGGAAAATGTCAATTACCCCTTGTTTATTATTATTTACTTTGCACACAGGGAGATATTTGACGAGCAGATGAAGAAGTCTGAACAACAGCGCAACAGTAATCTAAGTAATCACCGACAAGAAGCGGAAGAAGAAGCAGATGAACCATCTTCACAATCCACACAAGAAAGAGTAAGAGAGCCAAATGAAGATCCCGAGCGTGGTGAGCGTGACAAAAGCGCCTCAATGGAAGTGCCCATCCATGACGAAAAGATTGAAGATGTGTTTCACTCAATTATGAAGTTTAGAAAGAAACCGGATAATAGGAAAAAGAGAAGCTAACGAGAAAGACAGCTTCACACAATGTCTGTCTGCTAACAAATAAAGTGGTAATATTTATTATAATTAGATGTGAGTGTATGTGTGTGTGTGTAAAAAACGACACTACAAGCAGTATTTTTAACTACCTCGTCGTCGTAAATCACACACTTACACATTTCAAATATAGTTGTGATGCTACATGGTAATAATAATATATGGTGTGCATGTTGCATGGTACATTCCATTTTGAAAATCGATATATTATGCTTCTTTATTACTTACAAAAAAGTTATCATAATAATAGTAATCTGTCTGTCACTTAAACTTTTGTATTAAAGAATACATTGTTTTAGGTACATTCCATTTTGAAAATCGATATATTATGCTTCTTTATTACTTACAAAAAAGTTATCATAATAATAGTAATCTGTCTGTCACTTAAACTTTTGTATTAAAGAATATATTGTTTTTACGGTTGTTACATTACATTGAATATATCAGTGTGCAACAAACTTTTGGGAAACACATTTTAACCTTGTAGAAAGAGTATCATCACAAAAATATAGTAATGCACAATGTTTCGGTGCCTCCTTCCACTTCTGCATTAATGTATAATTTTTTATATATAAATGATTTTACTTATTTAATTTAACTAATAGTGAATGTTGTTGTGTTGTGCATGTCTTAAAGTTAGTGTCAACCATTTGTGTAAATGCTGTTTGCTAAAAGAGTCGATGAATGAATGCGAGGAAATATTTGAGTAAGAGGCGACGCAAGAATGCGTGCCATGACGGATAGTAAAGAAAATAAACAAAAAACAAAAACAATTATTGATGTTTATTATTTTTTGATTATATTTGTATAATCGTTTTTTATATTTATTTTTTCAAGGCATATATCATTCTTATGAATTATAGACGAAACCGTAAAATCATATCACAAATCGTCTTCTTTTCGCCATTAGCATAAAATGTCATTCTAATACAAGTTTACTTTCGACCATTCTTTGATCCATTTTTGGTGGGCTCTTCGACATCATCGAAATTCGTTTCATAAAGTAGGTCGATGAATTTACCAGTTAAATCACTAACTAGGGAACGATCAGGAACTGTTTGTGACGAACCATAAATGGCGGCCTGTGAACGAAATATATAAAATGGTTTGCAAAAAACTACAACGCAATAGTAATGATTCCATTGAAAATATGAAATATTGTTTAAATTTCCTACCGCTCCTGTCGATGGCAATCCAGGGTCCTTCATTATCTCTTCAGTCAATTCTTTTACGTCATTAATAAAGCGATCAGCCACGCCCGGCTCAGTTTGACGGTAAGTTAAGCAAAAGTGAATACTGAAACCAGAGAAATAGCTATAAAGCTGCGGAAATACTCCAATCTTTAAAAACAATCATGCAAGTCCGCTTACCTTGATGGAAATTGCAAGTTATTCATGCTCCATCCTCTTTTCCCCAACCCATCTTGAAGACGGTAAATGTCAAAGACAGTAGAGGTTAACGCTATTACACTAACTTGAGGTTTGCCCATTACCACAATACCGTTCACTTTACGAAGTCTACATTTTGAACATTTCTAATCAATAATTTTCCAATGGATTATTTAAGCTTGTATTAAACTTAAATACGGAAAAACTTACGCAGTTTCAATGTAGCGAGTTGCTTGAATTATCTTTCTGGTAGCGTCCACATACCCTTGATAACCAAAATGCTGCATTGAAGCCCAACAACCGGCGATTAGAACTGTAAAAAATCCACAATTAACCAAATAATGTTCAGTAAAGTTGTCATTAATTTATTTTAAAATTTTGACAATACAAGCTAACCTCCTGCTCTGGAACCGGCTATTGTCGGGGAAGCGTATAAACCACCAGGCCAGTCAGCAGTTGTGAAAATTTGATACTGTTTAAACTTCTTTTCACTGTAAAGGAGCAATGATGATCCTTTTGGTGCATAACCATACTGTAATTTTAAAAAAGATTTACAGCTCAAAGAAAATGTTTTACAATAAAACATATACTGACTTAAAATTTTAAAAAGCTCCACTTTTAAATTATTTTTTTTACTGCGAAAGTCACAATGTTCACATATATGAAATGTCTATCAAAAATGAGAAAGAACGTTTTGTTATAAAGCCATCTTACCATTATGGTGCTACTTGTAATCATGCTTTTCATTTTCTTAACATTGACTGTACAAGTTTCCTCATCAAATGGTACATGTTTAATACGAATGTTTAGTATATGTGCTGCCTTATCAAAGGCAGCATGGGCTGTTGCAGGCACAATTATTTCAGGGTACAAGATACCCCTTTCTGTCATTGCCCAATCACGGTATGCTTTCACTGCCAATACAATTGACTCAGTTCCTCCAGATGCCATCTACAATTTTTAACAAAAGCTAGGCTAACAATGTTAGTTGATACATCTAGTTAAAGATGAAATATTGTCAAGTATTGTACCGTTCCGCAGCATTCACTTCCTCCATGAAATAAGCTTGCTCCGATTTGTACTATCTCTGCCTCCATTTTGCAAACTCCCGGAAATACGTCTGGCTATGGTATTTTTAATGAAAAATGACAGCTCAATTTATATTTAAACTTAATTGCTAAAAATTATATTTAAAAATGCTATGCTAATTACATGTAAAGGGTTTGTCCATGCGCAAAGACGATATACTTCAGCATTTAAATGCGTCAAATCTTCCCCTCCATGATATACTGTACCGGAAACGGCACCATCGACCCTTGATTAATTTAAAATGGAGTTACAAAAATTAACGTGGACTACAGTTACTCTATATGCAAATTTTTAACGGTATCGTTTTGTTGTATACCAGCTGTAATTTCCTGCAGAAAACAAAAAGAAGAACAGTTATATTTCGCCACGTCATTCTTTTTAAAATTTTAACGCTAGGATGTTCAAATCCCACCTAATTCCAAGTACTCCTTTATTCGGGAGAGCAAGTCATCTGTACTGACACCCTTTTCAGGCAAGTCAGTAATAAATACGCATTCTTTTCCCTCCCTTGTGTACAAAGTCTTTATGTCATGCTTCATAACTTTCTCTGCTTTCTTTACTTCCTCGTCAACTTGCCTTTTAATTGCTGGTATTTTTCTCAGGTTCCTAAATACAAATCGCTTTATTCCAGCGGCAGCCCCTACGCAAATTTAGTTTAGATTAGACCATCAATTCTATGTATAGGGTACATCAATAAGCACTACGCACTACTTAAAGAACATCATACCATCAGTTGGTATTCTTGCAATCAAGCAATGTACTCCATGGACAAAAATAGCCGTTCCTCCGACAAGAACTATAGGCTGATAGGGAAGTAAAGTGTTGACGGTATCTCGAACATTTCGGAATTGCCGCAGTGATGTTTCAACCAGCTCATTAGCTACAGAAGTACCTGCCTTTTAGTTGATTTTTATAAAATCATACATTTTTTAATTTCAAATTTGACAAGCCTATAAATAAATTTGTTAAATTAGACGTTTGGACGCAGTTACTTTCTGCTTACCATTTCAGCAAATTTTCCTTTCTCTTTGGAATCCGAATAGAAAAAATATTTTATTCACTGCCCTACGAAATATTCACACAGCGACCACAGCCAAGTTAAAAGCAGACTAATGAGATACATGGAAATTGAAACAGCTCATTATGTCCTGAAATGTAAAAAATGAACATTATTACATACATCGATACAGACGTAAAAAGTCATTATCATGTCGTAATTAGCATGTACATCTTATTGTTTACTGGTTTCCATTTTCTATTGGTAATAAATAATCAAGACGAGGAAACAAAATGTATTATATTTACAACAGTTCCTGCAAACGAAAATGCCATTACATATACATTGGAAGTTTATAATCAAATAATACATTAATAGTCGGACTTTGTACAGTTTGACTGGCAATGTAGTCATGCGTATACATGAATTATATTTATGAATATACACTGTTAGAATAATATTTTTATTTGCTCAGTCAGGTACTTACATTAAAAGACTAGCTACAATATATGTACAATATATAGTCTACCCAGTTTATGCTTACGTACACGGGTAAAACTTGATGAACACAAACACTTGTCTGTACAAATTAAGTAGTAAAAGTCAATGTGTCACTTGTGCCAATTGTGAGATCAAAATAAAGCATTACCCATTACCCCTTATTACTGGGCGAGGTACATAAGTGAAGTACTTTTTGTTAAATATCTAGTACACACCTGATAAAATCAATGTGTTGGATCATCCAACTTGGATGTCCGTCCACCAAATGATTGAACACATGAACAAACTACTCATCAAGAGTTTATCGACTTGATAAGAAGTTATGACATTCACCACACTGGCACAAATATTTGCTCACACAACTATGCTTTTGGATCTAATAGATGACAGGTAAGTTATAGATACAAGTTTATATAAGTTGTTATCTGTCATTCATACTTAACTTTCCAATACAGCAACTGTATTTGCTATTATTGGCATGACGGAATTTACTGCTGATAGCTCATACAAAAATAACTTTTAATATCCGTATGCTTTCACGTAATTAGAACAGCATAGTTTAAAACGAATGACGAAAAAGGTGTAAAGGACATGTAAAACGATGCAAACGTGTGTGGTCTTCTACAGCTGAAGTCATGAAAAATATGTCATGTGAGTGAAAATTAAACAAACCTTCATAACAACTTGACAAACACTATCTGAAAAAACATGCTGAGTTTTGAGTGCTTTGTCGTTGAAACTTTAATATATACAGACACTATGTTGTTTTTTGTATTGATTTAAATAATTTTACTAATCGTTATCTGATAAAGTTAAATTTTCACTGTCTTTAAGGTGTAAGTATACAAGTATACTTTTGTGAGTCATAAAATTTTCACGATGTGAGTATTCAATGTTAAACTTTCTTTCTTTTCCTCAAGCTTTGTCGGTAAGCAGTTTAGTGCGGCACTACAAGTGCCTGCACTCTTTGTTTTACTACGAATGTCCCAACTTAGGAGTCCAGTCCCTAACATCTAGTCAGGTGTTCTGTCAAGTCAGTCCTGTGTCAGATGTTTGTTTTGTTTTGTCTAGCTCTCTGGTTCAGCTGGCTTAGGCTTGAAGAAATACTGTAAATCTGTTGGTGTGCTCAGTGCTTGCAATCTCTTTGTTTCATTATTGCTGGTCTTAGTTTCGTTACAGTTGTGTAGGAGTGAGATGCAAACATGGAAAATGAAAATGAACAACAATTATGATCTACCATATCTATCTAAAATCTAGCTAGGAGCTGGACTGCTCCTACACAAACTACAAAGGATTTGAAGAATGATGTGTGTGAATAAATTATGAATGTGGAATGAGTGTATATTGTATCCTCTCATTTCTCATTCACATGAGAGACCACAAATCCACACATTTTAAAGATAGCTATGCTAGAAAACCGCTGTTTTTGGCTTGTAAATATTGATTTAAATAAAATCGTACAAAGACAGCGACAGCGAATTCATATTATTATCTATTCATAAGTTTAGAGCGAATTTTTTTACGATTTCAACCATTCAATATTAGAATGTGAGTGGTCAAGTTAGTATCAATTAAGATTGCAGAGGGTCATGCTCATGCTACATAGTGAAAAAATGCATTTTCCTTAATAAATTAGGCCACTAAAATTAGATTACACAACTGAATCTGAATAAAATTTTGAGCTGTTGAAAATAAAAATTTTATATTTGGCAATTAACATGTAGTATGTATGTATATTGTATATTTGAAGAAAACAAAAACGTTAAAGACTCAAACTAAGTCCATCAATTTTACTGTATACTACTAAATATTTTACATG
>JAHZMT010001196.1:0-12512 GCA_027743785.1 Sinhomidia bicolor
CTATATAAATCTATTGGTGAAAATGACAATTTATTCTATCTTGTTTGGAGCATTTTAGTGTTGAATGAAACTCGGTTACAAAATTATTATAATATCATAAAAGAGAATCGAAAATATTCCTCTTTGTCAAGCTAATACTCTAGGGTAATACCACGATAATAAATTACCACCGAATAAACGGTTACTTCATTTCCAAGATTAAAAAATAATTGCAAAATCATTACATTTTTTATTCTGATATCATAGTTTGAGCACAACATTCTGCTTGATTTATTAAGCCGCGGATATCCGTTGAGGAAAGTGAAATTCCAGGAGTTTAAAAATTATCCCTCAGTATATGAATACATACAGAACAAAAATTATGCCGCAAGTTTCCGTGAACAGAAGTTTGAAAAAATCGGCGCTGCTCTGTATTAATGTAAAAAAATAAAGATGCGAAAAGAGGAAAGCGGAAAAATATGGAACGCGAACAAGACCCAAAAATAATATTTTATTTCTATTTTTGTCTTCTACTTTTCTTCTTGTTATAGGTAGGTATATTGCAGTCTGCAGTACGCAATATTATGTCATATTTTACGAGAGACCTCTAGTATTATAATAGCTTTGACATACAATAAAAAAATTAGTACGACTACAGTTCAGTAAAGCAAGGAAATGGGCAGACAATTTGAAATGAAAAGCATGAAATGGCTTTTTGCTCCTTGTGGTTGTAGGCAGAACAGGAAAGTACCGGAAAGTTGACATGGTTCATGGCTTATGGCATTCCGTACAATAAAGTAAAGTGGTCTCTCTGACTAACAATTGTAAATGTGTAGGTATCTATTAATGCTTTAAATAGTAAGTTTACGACTACCTTACTTTATAGCCTTACAGAAGGGCAAAAAGTCTAAATTACCTAGATAGTTTAAATCTCAAGACCCAGTTGGACTGGCGTACAAACATTTGAGGTGTTGGTTTTCTTGTGATAAAATAGTTGAGTGTATAAAAGACACGAAACTTTAATTAACTCTGTTTGCCCATTGAAATGTAAATGTAAGTTTGAGAATAGTGGGATGACAAAACAGGTGTACCTTCTATTTTGCGAAGGGAAATTAATAGAAAATGTGAAATTAAAGACGAAATATTGGCAATTGGCTTTAGCATTGCAGAAACTAACAAAACAGGTGTATCTTCTATTTTGCGAAGGGAAATTAATAGAAAATGTGAAATTAAAGACGAAATATTGGCAATTGGCTTTAGCATTGCAGAAACTGGATGATTAAAATATAATAGAAGAGCGAGATGCAAAGAAAATACTCGTTAAGTCAGCAGCTCTTCCAAAGGGCAATAAAGTTATTTTCGTTTGAGGGATTTATTATCTGGAATGGAGAAATATGAGATGAAAGAGAAATAGACCACACAGGTTATTGAGTTCAGTGTAGAAAAAGTCATTATATTTTTGGATATTTGCATGCTAAAAAGTGAAAACTAAATTCAACAAAGTTCTGCTACGCTCCTTGTCATAATGGAATCGATCCATGCAATCAAATTCAACAAATTTTCATCGTATCAAATAATAATATTTAGAGAAGAGATTGAAATAGAAAAAGGGTTATTATGCGTTCATTTCCTATTGCTTTCCATTGAACATCCCATTTTTAATCCTTTTCTTGTAGGTGCTCAGTGTGAACGTGAGTGTTTTCACGCTATCCGCCATTGCTGTGGATCGTTACAGAGCTGTTTTACATCCACTGAGCGCTCGTGCTTCCAAAAGGAAGGCCACTTGGGCCATATTATCAATATGGGCAGTTGGATTCTTGTTAGCTTTGCCAACCGAGTTGGATTACAAGTAAGTATAGTACATAGTGCCTTAAATAGCCATTATGATGATGACAACAACATGTACTATGCATATTACATGCGTGTCAGGCACATTCATGCATAAGAGTCTTTTTTGGAACATTTGGAAGAAAATTGAATTCTAATAAAATCTTTTCCAAAAAGACCGACTGCCTACTCCGAAAAACATATTTTTGGCAAATGCTCACTGGCGTTGTTTGTTCCGATACAGGGTCACACAAATAAAGGATAAAGGAGGCGGTAAAAAACCTTTTTGTGCAAACCTTGGACTACCAGCTTCGTTCAGAATGCTCTATCACCAGAGTATCGTTGTCATTCAGTACTTTTTCCCGTTGATCATCATTACTGGCGCGTACGTTCACATGGGGACCAAACTTTGGGGCGCTACCGCTCCCGGAAATAAGGAAGAATCCAGGGATGCTGTTGTACTCCGTAATAAGAAAAAGGTACCGAACATAGCAATTGCTTACTATTTGAATGGATAGGTATGCAGTGCAGCATTTTTCAAAAGCAATTTTAAAATGCCCAAGTATAATATATGTAATGTATGTTTACAAGGTAGAAATATAAAGGAAAACATAGTGTAGGTTGTGGTGGGGATTTCTAGAACATGCCATAATAAAAAAGGAATGTAAACTTGTTTGTTCCAGGTCATTAAGATGCTCAGTTTAGTAGTCCTAATGTTTGGCGCCTGCTGGGCACCCCTTCAAACGTACAATTTCTTCCAGACCATCTTTCCATCGATTAACGAGTATCAGTACATAAATGTGCTGTGGTTTAGCTTTCACTCACTCGCCATGAGCAATTCTTGTTGCAATCCGTTCATCTACGCAATTTACAACGACAAGTTCCAGCGTGAATTTCAGTCCCGACTAAGATGTCTCAGAAGATGCAGCAAGAACGCGGATGATACAAATTACTCAGAGGGTTCTGACTTTGACAGAAGTAAAATACGGGTAAGCTATCGGTTTTCAAACAATCGGTTTGGAGGAACCAGTGTCACTACACGCTCCTTCTACAACACCACAACAAATAGGCCGAATATGGGAGAAAGCAGTAGAAGGGGTAGTGTGTATAACAGTACCACGCTTCAACAAAGCAACCGGTACAATGTACAGGAATACAACGATTGTCAAGGTCCCAAAAGATACCTGGGTGTGGGAACTTACACCTTTCAAAATCAACAGCAACGTACATATGGAACACATAACCATAATCACCACCATAGACATCGCAACCGTCGCCATCGACAACGTACCGGTGGCGGGTGCAGTAGTGATGGAAGTGGCAATAACAACAGTAGTAGTAGCAGCGGTAGCTTCACTAACGAGATTGCAGCTGACTTGGAATGTAGCAGCAGATATATCAATGGGGACCTGAGAGAGGGAACAAGCAGTTACCTAGGGAGCTCCATAAACTTTGAGACTGAGACGCGTCATCAGGAGACGAGCTTGACAGTGATGAATACCGCTGCCACCACACTTGCAGTGGTCACGGCCAACGGAAGAGCAGTCACGAACGGGAGCGGTAATACGAGTAGAACTGTTAATGTAGTAATGTAGTTACTTATTCAAAAATTAGACTGTAAACTTGTAAAACACAAATCTAAATGCTTTAGAAAAAAATAGTTGTCAATAGTGTCTACATCTAGGTATACTATTTTATGTATGTAAAAATTTATCTCTTACTATTTTTAAAGTTCAAATACTCGAATCGCTGTACTTTATCGGTTCAACGATAAATAGTAGAGTTAAAGAAACAGAGTATAAAGGTTACCAGTATATCGTACCAAAAAAATCCTACTTTCGTACCTCCTTCCTCTATCACATTTGTCCAGGACCATTTGCACACAAAACCCTGTTAGATTAAGATATTTTCAAGATAAACATGAATATTTGTATAATACATTATTATTACTCAAATAAATTGTTTTAATATTACAAATTACTTTTAACTTCGAAGAGGAGTTTAAAATATGGTGTAGCACGGTTGATGTTCGTGCAATTTTCTAAATTCCCTTGTAACCCCATTCCTTTCTCAGAAGGATCATTGTCATAAAAGAAACGTGACCGTGCACTTCATAATCACATCGTATCTATCACACCGTTGGTGTTACGGCATATCAGGTTTACATTAAATGCCTTTGTTATTTGGAAGAAAAGGCTGTCATTCCTACAGAAAATATAAATGTTGACCGAGTGGTGTTTCCCCGTTCTTTCATCTTGTCGGCTTAAATTGTTCAAATTGATCACGTCGATGCGCCAGCAAGACATGATTTCTGTCTGTTCGTGACTGCGCTGTCCCTCCTTGGTCTCTGCGATCCTTCATGTGTGATTCCCCTTTATAAGATATGTAGTTCTAAGCATTGTTACTTTGCTAACTGTGATGTTGTCTACAAAGAAGAAAGGAAAGCAAGCTGCCATTGTTATTGAGTGAGTGCTCGTACCCTGTTGTGCAAAGCAATCTTGTCCTCAATTTTTCATGGAAAATTCTATTTCCCCAACTAAATTTCCTTTTGATATTATTACACAGTCAGCAATAACCGTTTATACATATTCCTCCGTGTGCACTTGTCGCAGAAAGCATATAGTTCTGTATACCAAAAGGATAAAGAGTATGGCTGTATATCAAGTTGTCATACAAACTTGCATTGTAAATGAAGCATCGTTTTCCATCATGCAAGCATAATTTTGAGAAGTTTTCTCCTTGCTTGAAAAGCTTAGTACAGAAGATCCACCCACGGAAAATGAATGAATGGACATGGATGCATGTATTCACTTTTCATCACCTGTATAAAAGGAAAAGTGAATTGCAAAAGTAGGTAAACGTGTATGTAAAATCTACATTTTTCCGTTTTCTTTGTTCAACGAAAGTGAAACTGCCGTTCACCATTTATTTCATAGGCTTTCCCTCAGGAAACCGGGTTACCGACATCTTGATATCAAAATGACAAAAGTGCATAGATGCACGAATTCTGTAATAGCAGCTATAACATACCATGAGAAGTGACGGTTAATTTAATTACTAACCACAAAGATTTTTTTCAACAATATTTTACCCATTACTGATTTTTTTTGCAAACGCCAGCATTACATTAAACATATTTTGAAAAGATGAACACATAATGCAATCAATCTTTGGCGTGTCCTTCATCTTCATCCTTTTCATTTCGCTAATAACAGGGATAATGTGAGTGGGGGCGTGATGCTTTTGAGCTTTGACAGCATCTCACTGCGCTATTACATTCGTGCAGAAAGCCATTCGCTTGGCTTGATTCAGTTGAGTAATGGAAAAAGTTTTTTTCTTGTTCATTGCTTTCACCTACGCTCATTTTTGCGATACCAGCTCTGCATCAATGCGTACTACCAGAAATTTCCTGCTCAGAGTACAATATTTTCTTACTGCTGTTCGAAATTCTTTCCTACAAACATTTGTTCACAAAGTAATGCTGCTTCAATATTTGGACTGTGAGGACAGATTGGTGTACGGGTATTTTATTTGCAATATCCGTAATGACAAATTATAACTTGATATCTTTCGTTACCATTTTCAATATTGCATATTTATCAAAGCATGTCGTACTTCTATATTAGCTATAGCCATAGCATATAGTGTTTTGTATTTCTGACGGGTTCAAATTCAAAACAAAAAACGGATTGGCAAAGCAACACGCATTAAACTTGTCAAAAATTCCATTCTTTTATCTATATGTGCTGAGAAATGGCTTTATTGTTTAGATTTTAAAAGCGGACATGGAAGAATGTCATATTTACGTAGTAGACATTTACTTACAGTTAATCTTTTTCCACAGTTAGCAGTTTTAGCATAGTTAAAAGTCTGCAAAGTAAACATGACATTTTCGCATGAATAGCTGACAAAAATAACAAAAACACACTTTTCATGGAATATTGCGGAAAGACTTTTTGGGGGAATTTTTAATCACAGAATAGCAATACATTTTAACCCTGGCATTTCCCCAGGATGCATTTTAATGTAATGTTTTAGCAATAATGGGGTTCGGGGAAAAGTGACCTTCATCTTCATTCAGATCACATATCTCACTATTTTTATTTTCTGCTGTAATCAAAAGAAAATACAACTTAGGGGTGTAATAAAGATTGCAATTGTGAGTTTATTTGCATTTTGTTTGCTCTGTAAACACTACTATTTTATGGTCTTGTGTGTGGTTGTTGTTGTGAAACCATTCTGGAAAATAATGGAGATTCTTCATAGATGCGAGGATATGTACAATTCTGGTAAAATGTAAGTAAACAGAATAAAAACTAAAAACAGGTTGTTTCCCTTATGCTTCTGGCTAAATGAAGTGTTCATCACTACCGTTACATGTTTGAACAGTCAGTCAGACCAAGTCAATTTGTCCCTTGATTGTTAACATTTATTGCAATTGAAACCGCAAAGTGCTTTTCATTTCTTGTTTTACAACCGTGAGTCATACATATTTTATATTATGACTGTTACCTCTGTTTTTCTTCACAGAAACCTACTACCTTAATTTTACAAAGCCTTCATTTTACGGGGCTACTGACACAAAGTCCATTCTGTTGAAGCTCATATAAATTGTGAGTTAACTGACGATAAAAATTATTGGTTGTGGTGAAGTTCACGTATTCATTTACGATATTAAATAAACAGCTCAATCAAAATGAAAAAGAAAACGGAAGCGAACCAAATAGTAAAGTAGTAAACCTTTAGAAATTTAAAAAAATCTGCCTTTAAGCTGTTGTTGTACATGTGTATGCTGTTCTTTAAAAATTTGAAATCTTTACGGTTTTATAACGTCGCATGTGAGCTAGGTCGTTCAAAATCGCACCAAGAGGCTTCCATAAGAGTCACAATAAGTAGTTTATTTGTGAAAAAAGAATAATAGAATTGTAGTTTTTGAGATATATCGCATTCAATCGCAGATGACATACGAACAATTAGATAGATAGACAAACAAACATTCGCATAAAGTGTAGCTCCAGAACTTTCACTATTTAGTAAGTCACAAAGAAACTGCTACGGTTTCCATTTATTAATACCTATGTCATTTGTGTTGTTTTCTTTACTTGATTCACACATATGTGCCTCCATGTGTGCACACCTATATGAATCTACTTGTCTTTTAACAGACAACGACAAAAGCAATTACAATCAACGTCATAAAATGGCAGCTACTTTTTAGTTATATATCGGTCAGGACTGCGTAAGATTTATGGAAGCTGAAAATGTTCCTTTGGTGACTGTAGTCAAATTGGTATTGAAAATAATTCATAATGGAGTAGAAACTAACTGTAGATAATAATCAGAATGGAAGAATAATATACCTTGTGTTGCTCTTTTATTGGTTATACAGAATCACAACCCCTTCATAGTCAATAGTTATATAAATTCCATTCATTAAATTTAACATAGATAGCTATGTGAGCATGTAAAATTGATTACCATAATATTTCAAGTTTTAGAATATTTCTCTTTTAAAATATAAAAATCCCATTCTAAACTAAATACAAGTTAACAAAAATGTAGTTACGCTGAAGCAAGTAATTTCCTGGTTTTTTGTACAATCCGCTATTACAGAAAACCACAGAGTCACAAAATTGCAAAGTCTGGTATACTGGTGTACATAATTCGGTTGTATTCAATTCAGAATATACATAAGACTACGACTAACAAGTAAGAAAAATTTTCTAGTATCAACCAATACTAGTACCACGTCAGTAATACAGAGTATATAGTAAATTGTAAAACATTCCATAATTCCATACTTTATGTTAAATTGCTTTTCTCGTAAATTCTTACAATTAGTACCAACAGATTGTAAATACCAAGAACCTTTTTGTAAAAGGTTTTATTTAACTTGATTGATTTAAGTTTTTCATTGAATTATTCTGATATTATATATAGCTGGCTTTACAGTGTTCATTCTTGATGAATGTCACAACAGTAGTTTGCTATTTCAAAAAGTGTTTGTGGTTTGAAGTTTTAGTTTTGCAGTGTACATACATGGATGGGTTGGTGATAGATAAGTGCATTTGCATTGTTTTAAGCTTCTTTTCTTCCAAATCAATTTCTATCCTTTTAGCAAATATTTAGTCCACGAACCGTTTTTTTGTTTATGCTTACACAATGGCGCGAATAAAAGCTGCAAGAAATCTTTTAATTCTATTTTGCCCTGAAAAGGTTTTTTGTTTACACATTTGTTACACATCCGAGTTTCGACTCTTTCCACAAACTCAGTTTCACGAAAATCAGTGAATCTTTAGCTATTTGCTGTTTCGATATACCATTTTGTAGTTTTACCGGATCCGGTGATTTGCAGATTTTTGTGAGAATAAAATATACGTATAGTCATTCTTACACAATTTGTGCAAAGATCTAGTTTCCGGAAACGAGGAATACTAGAGAGAGGCAAGAGACAACCCTAATATCCTGTTTCAGCGGTACACAAGCACTGTGCAGTGTGCATCACTGTTGCTACACGAGTTTGTGTAAGAATACCTAGTTTCCATTAAACATGGAGTAATTAGGCAAGTAATTTTGAAAATCTTTGAGACATTCAACTTTGTCGTAGACTTAAAAGCGTATAATCTTATATTTTTAGTTATATCAGTTATTTAAAAAAGATCTTTGACCATTATTGAACTTGCCCTCACCTCCATATCATAATTGTTTTAAAAGTACATAGGTATTAAACATGAAAATTAGGTACATTTGTTGTACAACATAAATTCAAATAAAGTAAAGGATGCGATTCATGACAAAATTTTTAAATGAAAAAATACAACCAACTTTTGAGAAGAGGTGTGTGTGTGTAGTTTATTTTTCCGTTGTAACTTACGACTCGTAAGTAGCTACGCATTACCACTATCTTAATCACCATCCTCGTGAGAAATAGGACGTTTGCAACAAATAAGTATTTTTGCGTTTGCTTGCTTGCACCTCTATGAGAGATGTAATAAAAAGTTAAGGTCGATAAAACCGTGAATGTACAACAACTGCGCAGCGTTTTGTAATGGTCTTTTAAGATGGATTTAGTTCCTGTTGGAATAAAAATGAAGATGTTACAGGTTTCGTTCCACTACTAAATCCCGTTTGCAACTATTTCCTTATAAAAGATTATTTCTATCCTACTTATATACAGTTACTCTCAAAAATATTTTAAAAGTATACTACATTTACCTAAAATTCCACGTCAAACCCAAAGACATCTTGAAAACATTTAGTTATGCTACTGTCATTAGACTGTATAAATGTCGTTCTGTTCAATAATTTGTGCAAGCTGTAAAATAAATGTTGTTTACTACTAGAATTTTTTTACTACGATCGTTTGTTTTTGATAGGTTGCCAGGTGAAAAAGAAAAGTAAATAGTTTGTTTGATTTCTTTCATTTAAAATCCTAAAGAAAAATAAGTTTCCAGCAACGTCATGATAATAGGTGACAGTAATGGTGAATGAACTGAATCAAAACATTCAGTTTTTAATTTATATTTTCAATGCACTTCAGATCAACTATTTGAATTAATTGACAACTTGCCTCGTTCAAGGATAAATCGAAAATAATATAATTGCAAAATTCTATTATGACGTGAAAAATACTTTACAATGAATAAAAATTTGACTGTAATACTTTATAGTTTTAACAATATATCTCGTAAAACCTGCGAAAATGTTTTTCATGCACAAGTGCGTAAATAGTCTTTCATCCAGAAGAAGCTATTACTTGGCTCATCAAGTCCATTGAATTGTGAGGATGAGGATTGAACAACGGTATTTACTTAGGCACACATACACTGAACCTGAATGACATGCTAAAAATGACACTTCATTTGCTTTCACTTTTTAGGCAGAAGAACATGTTTTAGGAGAATTTTAAACGTCTCTTCAAATAGTAAATAAAGAAACATTATAATAGCATCACTGCACCTAACAACCAAACCTGGGATTTGCTATGGGGTGAGACGTACTTTGTAATATGGATTTAACATAACAGTTGGACTGAAAAGCAATAGGAGGAAATTCGATTGAGCAATATTGTTGCCAGGAGGTTGTCATCATGATGACTATGGCAAAGCTAAAGTTGAGTTGAAATAAAATAAAATAAAAAGAAATGGAAATGGGAAAAACTTCTCGAACAAAACATGAATGCACCAATGTTCTCAAAAGAAAATTTTGTTTTTGCCGAAAAGTGTAGTGAAGTATTATTCAAATATGTTTTCGGGAATTCTAGCATTGCGTGTCTTTTTCTAACATTTTATTACGAATATACGCCTGTAGCCACAATATGGAACGCGTTCAAATAAAATGTCATTACATCTGTTTATACAGCTTTACTTTCTCCTTCTACGTCAACAGCTGCTACTTTTCTCTAGATTAAAACTTTTTCTGAACTTTTTTAAACGACGGGTCTTCTTTACAGCAGAAAACGGCGAGATATCATTTTATGGAGTTTCGTTGCTATAAGCACAATCTGATTTTTACTATCTAATCCTTGTGACATATTCATTGGCTAATTTGTAGGTCTAGTTGGTTGGCAACGTTTCAAATTACTGGTACTTGTACGAAGCCCAACTCAGTAAATAGCAAAAAATAGCCGGTCGGTTCAATTTGAAAGGAAAGTACAGATAAAACACATCAAATTATCGCACACATGAACTTATTTTGGGGGTGGTGTTCCGAAGTTCCCATTGTCTTCACTAGCTCAACTTCTGTTCTGTTCAAGTCATATTAACTTTATGACTATGACTACCCCAAGACGTTATTATTATTATTAACGTTGTCAATTTAAATCCCTGCAAAGTGTAAATAAATCCACCTTCTTTATTAACATTCTAGTGTCATTATTACTGAATATATTGACAGAACCGAATATAGGTAGGTCTACAGTACATGGGTAATGTAAGATACTTAATATATTTAAGTTTAAACATTTTATGCTCTATAATTTTGTTGGTACTTACTTTAATTTTTAGATGGATTGTTGCAAAATGTCCTTGCATTTTAATAGACAAAGTTAACGACTTTTTATATTCATATCACATATTATGCAGCTATTATATAGGGGAGTAGAAACATTGTGGTAGAGTAAGAAAGAGAAAAAAGAGAAAAAATCCACCACCTTGTCGTGCGCTTTGGCACTTACCCATAAATTCGACTGAAGGTCTACTACAACACAGTCACACAAATACTCACGCAATTTTGAACACCATTTCTTGCTTATTTGCACACTTGGCTGAGCACCTTTATCCTTGCAGATCAAAAAGATCCTTTCAGTCAACGTACTGTATTATTTAGATGAGTTTGATCTTGATAGTGTATTTTTAAAAGAAGATAAAGAAGAAAGGAAACAGTAGTTGTGTAGTAAAGAAAAGTAGTTGAGAAAAAACGGGACTGGCTAAGGTACTCATACTTTTATTTATACAAAAGGATAGGATAGAAAAGATGAGAAAACGTACCTGACATATTTTACCCTAAAAGAAAGTCTCTTCTTGGAAAAGTAACTCGGTGAAAACCAGGCGCAAAAAAGTCTGGAGCCGAAATAATAACGATACGTTTGCTTCTATAGTCAGCAGAATAGTGTAATTTGCAATTTTTTTTTTGATTTATTATCATCTCAGCTGAAAATAAGAAAACTACTTATCATATGTCCCTACGCACAAAGTAATAAAGCATAATAGCATAGGTAATAATAATGTTATTGAAGAAAACAGTCACATACTACAAGTCTAAACAAGTCGATGAGCATCATAAAAAAAGAGAAGAAAATCGTAATAAAGTTCATGCAGCGTTGAAGGAGAAAGCGCTCGTACGCCAAACTATAATGCATGCCTCGTTGTACATACGCGAGAGCAACGGAAGAAAACTCAAAATGTTTGTAGGTAAAAATCATTAAATAAGTTTACGGTTCTTAGAAAGAAAGTCTTGTAAAAGATTCCTTGTGAGATTTTGATCTCACCAAGTCAGTCAAGTCTATCCTGCTCGCCGACTTGCATTGCAATTCTTTTTTTTCAAAGGATAGAGAAAGAACCATAACTAAGTACACGTACTTTTGGTTGAGTTGTCATTGTCAAGGGATTGTCTAGATGCTTCCAGACCCAACAGACATTTTTAAGCCTAAAATTGTTCCGTGTAGTATAAACAAGTAGTTATGTTATTGTGCCGTTTTCAGCAATCGAACCACCTAATGCCTAATTTTTTATTTATGGCGTGGTAGTGGTGTGTCGTGTGTCTTTATCAGCTTATGAAAGTTTCCATTTCTAATGGGATTTTTACAATTTCTATGAATACAGCCCAGCTCCATCATATGCGTTTGAACGTGAAAAAATATTTTTAATAGAACGATATAGGCAACTTTGCACTTGGTTACAAGATTTTCAAAGGGTTTACGTGTTTTAAAAATGCGACCAGAGCACTTCGCATCCGCCTTGAGCACTGAACCGAAGCTTTAAGCCAAAATTAAATCTTTTGGAACCTTTGCTGAATTTATCTATTTTTTTTAGGTCAAAAGCAGTCGAATTGAATTATTTGTGCAAAGGTCAGCTTTTATCATAGCGGCTGTAATCGTGAATGTACCACCAAGGGGAACTTCTAAACATTGCTAATTGAAACTTTCAGGAAAATATTTTTGTTAAGTGGCGTAACTTTATTATAGAACCTATTAGATGCATTTAATA
>JAHZMT010001197.1:0-13274 GCA_027743785.1 Sinhomidia bicolor
TAGCGTCTCTCTTTGTTCAGCAACTAAGCTGATGTGGAAAATACTACCAGTGTCTAGTGTAGGGAGGTGGTTTAGCATATAAACGGGTGTGTTTGCGGGAAGAAGAAATTGGGTGAAAGTTATACCAGCCCAGCGGGTTCAATCGGCAGAAAATGTTTACAATTTAGCTAATCTGAACAAACAAAACTGCGTTGTTTGTCGATAATTTTTTTTAAAACGGTTGATATAATGGGAATTTCATTTTGTGCAAGGCAAACATTTTATTTTCCCAGTTTTGGCAAACGGAGGAGGCTAGAGCTTAATAAGTAGATTTAGTAGAGGTATTTACCATTAGTACGGTTTTGCGTTCTGGTCAATTCTGTACGTGACGTGGTTGCAGAGTTTTAATTTGCTTAGCCTATTTGGCAGCTTATTAAATAAAATGTTGTACATTTCTCGAACATCGAGGAAATGCTTATTCTGTACGAAAAGATGTGCAGTTACAAAATCGAACGATTTGCAGGAGTCTTTGCTAGAAGAGGATACTGGCTCAGTTGACAACGATAATCCTCAAAAAGTAGAAGATAAGCAATTTAAGCATCAAAGCCATGAGGCAAGCAGGGAAAAGAGTTACAAATGTAGTTGCTGTAGCTCACCAGAACGGTTTCTGGGACCCTTTCCGTTGGACAAGGTGGATACTCAAAAGGAAAAGTTTATGTATGTCTTTGTCTTGCGAGAACTGCTTGGTTATCCTAAACGTAAATGTATAAAGTACTTGAAAAAGCTGCAGCAACAGAAAATTGATAAACACATGGAAGTTTCACAGGATGGGTGGTTTTCTGTTTGCGATACATGCACCAAGCGTGTCGAAGAAGGGCATAAAATTTATCATGAAATTGAGCGGTTGAGTTTGCAGTTTGATGAGCTGAAAAATGGCTTGAAGGGGCTGCTGGTTAAGACCCAGGAAGGAGTTGAAGATTTGGGTGATCAGATCGACGATGGGAACGGTAATGAGGAGGAGTCTGAAGAAGGAGATACACTTTTTGCGGAAGTTCGTGATTACTTTGCTCCAAGTATGTAAAATATTATAGTATGACATTTCATGTAAAAATATTCCGTAAGCATTAAAAATAAAATAATAATTTTTCTGCTTTAACAGGGCAAAGTTCTTCCCCGTTACAGCAAAATAGATCTTCCGTGGTAAAAATGGAAATCGATACGCCGCCTGAACTAGGTGATGATGACAATCTATTTGATGACCTGCTAACAACTGAAAATTTTGATGATGGGTCTGACTGGGCGCCTTCTGACGAAGAAGTAGATGGCGAGGATGAAATTGAAGCAGAGGAATCTCTTGATCTTAAACCAAGCATTTCTGACTTGAATGCGAATCAGGACGGAGGGAAAAAAGGAAAGAAGAAAGGTGTGACAAAAGAAACTGCTGCTCAAGGTCATAATGTTACGAACAAGGTATCAAAACCTGGACCAAAATCTCGCAAAGAAAGAAGACTGACAAGACTTTCAAAGCGTCTCAGCGGTAAAGATCCACTGAGAGACTACGAAGAAATTTTACCAACAATACCGGAAGTAGATGCAGATATCAGTGCAGATTTGGAAACGGTTAAAGCCGATTTTTCAAAGAAAAGTCATAAAAAGCAAAATGTTAAAGAAAGTAAATCCATACTTTCTGACTCGGAATCGGAGTCCATGACAGAGCCTGAGGAATCTGACGACTCGGATTACGACGGCAAGGGCAAGGACAAATTTGCTTGTGACATTTGTTGCGCTGTGTACTTTACAAAGCATAGACTCAAAGAGCATGAGCAACTTCACAGTAGTGATGACGCCTTCAAATGCGACGAGTGTCAATTTGTTGCGGCAACAAGTCGTGGCTTAAGTATGCACTTAACAAAAGTGCATTGCAAGAAAATAAATGAGAAAGAAGTGAAAATGCATAAAAGAAAATCTTCTTCCCTTTCGACACCGTCGCCAAAGAAGAAACCAAAGTTAACCAAACTTAAACCTTTAAAGGTTGGTGAGTATCAGTGCCCACTTTGTCCAGTAAGTTATCAGACTGCGCACCGATTAAAAGAACATGAAGAGCATCATTTAAACTTAAGAAGTGACATGATCAAGTGCAAGCATTGTAACTACGTTTGCTTGTATGAGAGAGGTATGAAAATTCATGTAACGAAATATCACAGAGATATTAGAAAAGAGGATGAAGACAGTGAATCCGAACAAGAAGGCGAAAATGTGGAGGATTCTGAAAACAACGAGGGAGAATTTTATTCTTGTGATATTTGTAATCGCACGTATAAAGTAAGTATTGGCCAAACTTTTTTTTAACATAAAAATATATATTTTATTATCAAGTACATAACTCCATTAAAGCGTAGAGAGAAATAAACGTTAGAATTTTGCTTTTAGACAAGTCATAGATTACGAGAACATAAGGCACTTCATAAAAAAGGGGATGCCAGTAAATGCTCAAAATGCTCATACGTTTGTAAATCCGAAAGGGGACTCGTCATGCATATGCGAGCAGAGCATGGAGAAAATCTAAAGAAAAAGGAAATCAGAAGATTTAAGCGAAAACCGAGAGTATATGCTGGAGATCCACAGCACTGCACTTTATGTCCAGCCAAATATTACACGCATCACAGGCAAGTTATCTATTAATACATATTTTTTGAAAGGATACACTCGATGTATTCATGCTCAAACTACTTGTTGTTATACTCTACAGGTTCCGACAGCATGTTAACCTACATTCCAGCGAGACAAATTACCCCTGTGAAGAGTGTGGATGGGTTTTCTCCACCGACGATAAACGAGATTATCATATGAAGATCAGTCATGAAAGAGGTGACATAAAAATTAGGACTGTAGTCAAAACTTTTCGCTGCAGCCACTGTGATGCTTCTCCCTTTGGTATATTTTCATTTAAAAAATACTGTATATTTACCAAGCAATAATGCACCTCTGTGAAGAGTTAACCTCTGTACATGAAAATCAAACAAAAGTATTAAATTATATTTCAGATCAACGGTGTAAATATAGAGATCATTTACTACTCAACCATAAGGACAAAGTGTTTGTGTGTAATACTTGCGATCAGATTTATGAAAGCCAGCAGTTGTATGATCTCCATATTGAAAAGTGTACTAAAAGGGAAATATTTAGTGATGATGAGGATGATGAAATGGATGAGGATGATGAAGAATCGATGGAGAAAAGAAAAATGTTTTCTTGCACCCAGTGCAAAGCGAAATTTTGCAAGCAGGATTCGTTAAACAAGCATTTTTCTTTGAAGCACTCTACAGAAACTTTTCCATGTACTCTATGTAGTAAGGTTTTCCCAACCGAGAGCAGGTAAATGAATTAGAACCCGGGAAATGCGAGAAAGAATAATTTTATTTGACATTGTTAATGCCAATACTGTCTATAATACCGGTTTTTGTTAACTATTTCAGACTACGATATCACATGGCAAGACAACACGATAAGATTCAAAATGTTTGTAAAATATGTGGGTACAAAGCTCATGGAGCTTCGCACTTGCGGTTACACATGCAAAAGGTATAATTTATTTTTTAAATTCTAATTTAGAATTGTGGTACACACGTACGTTCATTTTAAACAAGTTTTCGATGTCTCTTTTAGCACACCAAGGAACGGTTGTTTGCTTGTGAACTGTGCGGCAAAACATTTGTATCTCCGACGTATCTTACCGCTCACAGACAAAAGGACCATTTTCAAGAGCTTGGACTTGATCCGATAAAATGTAGCCAATGCGATCTTTTATTTCCAAACAACTCAATTTTGAAATACCACATCCAGAAAATCCACGAAAAGAAGTTTAAATATTTTTGTGAAGTTTGTGGAAAAGGATTTTTGTTTGCCTCCGGACTAAAGAATCATTCTGCTATTCATTCCACCGAGCGCACAGAAGTCTGCCAGTTTTGTGGCGCTTCTTACGTCCACAATAGGGTGCTAATGGATCATTTAAAAAAGCATCATCCTGAAGAGTTTGCTGCTGCCAAAGGCGTAGATCCGTCTACTATCAAGGTCCCTGCTGGAATTAATATTCAGGGACCTTTTCTGTGTAAATTTTGCAATATTGAATTTCCTTCTCGGTGGGGTCTTCACAATCATCTCAAGTCCCACACAGAAGTGTATGACAAATTTAAATGCGGAATTTGTGGCAAGGGCTACTCCTCGCCCGCTGGGGTTAAAAGACACGAAGAAACAGCTCACGTGGCTGCAATTCACGAGTGTGATAAATGCGGAAAGACGTTTCCTTGTAAGGACTATCTTCGTTATCATATAAAGAACCATTGTCACAAAAAGGATCCTTTTTCCCAAACTGATACAGCTCCCATTCCATCCAAGCATCAAAAAAGCGAAAATAAAGACGTTAAGCATGGTAAGTGGAGTTATTTCTTTTTATTTTTTAAAAACTTTAATTTAGTAGGTATAACCTACAAATGTTCAAATCATAGATCCGCACATTGTAAAAGAAGCTGGGCATCTTCATATCGTGACGCCAGGTTCCTCTTCCCATCCAGCTCAAAATGTACGAAGTCAATCGCAAAACGCGCAAATGTTTTCACATTCACAAATACAAGGATCTGGAGCGAGTTCATCCTCAGCCAGTTACGCAGCACAAGTGCAGCAAAATGCTAACATTCAACAGGGACAATTAGGAGACTACCCGGCAGCATGTTATAGATTTTTGTGATTTTTACAGTTTTTCATAAAGCATACTTTGGTCATGGATATTCCAAGTGACGGCAACCAAAAAGTGAATTATTTTCTTTAGTAAAAAATTTAGATAATAGTAACCTTTGTAGAGATTTTCGTTGTAAATTGAAATAAATAGCCAAGTCGTCGCATGTAGAACTAGAGCATACTAAACCTTTGGTAACACCAAAATTTTTATTCAGCTATGACATTGGTATAATGTGTGTTTTTACTTAAGACATCTCATTCACAAGAAGTACTAGTATACACATACCTAACAAGTTTTACAATATTTGTTTCCCATTTCAAGGTTCCCAGTTGAAAGGTTAGAGTCAGACATGGTCACTTTGTGCTTACAAGGTCGTATTGATTTTGAAAGGCGGTTTACATTGCATTTATGAAATAGAAATACACATACAGTAACTAGTTAGTAACAATTTGTTTCAGATGAAAATTTTGTAGTTTGGCCAATGATAAGGAAAACCTGTTTTACATACATATATCACAATGGCACATGAAAGAAAGGAGTTTCCATTGTTTTCTTCACTAATTAGTGTAATAATATGGTCAATCATTTTTCACTCACTCACTACTCTCATATATATAGGCCAAAACAGCACAGTTGAAGAATTTACTAGACAATGCATTACATTTAAACTTGCATGCTGATTCCGCATTGCAGTTGCAATTGCAAACCCTCATTTGCCCATTTATACTAATGCACCCAAATTACATGTTTTGCATACCTAAAGGCAGTATTTATTTTTGGTAAAGTACAAATAGTGGGAAATCGCCTTACAATTTGCGCACTTGACTAGCTCTACTACTAGATATATAGTATCTAAAATCTCATGATAAGCACCAGTTTTTTGCACTACTTGCCAATAACCGGTACATCTTTCTAACAACAAGAACACAGCGAATTCGATTGATGAGCCTCTCTCTAGTTTAATCTAGCACCTAGATATAGCATGCTTAAATATCTACATAATTATTATGATATTTATTGCCTACTCCTATATCTATTCCAATACAATACTAATGTAGGTATACAAATGCTAAGTAAATTCTTACGGGTGAGAAGCTTTTTACACGTTCTCCGTTGCCGACGAAGAAACTGAAGAAGTCATTCCAGAACCAGGTGCAAATGTCACTTTCGGTCCTTGTCCTGTTGACATTGCTGCTGCTGCAGCAGCTGCATCGGCTTCTTCTTCAGCTTTAATTGCCTCTTCATCCTCTTCCTCAATTTGAACAACGGTGGAAGATGGCCCTGGAAATATACCACTTGTTGTGGTAGCAGCAGGGCGAGAATGTTCATCAGGGAAGGATGGCTGTGTGATATTTTCTCTGATGATTTTGTGCTTTCTCCATGCAGTTTGAATAAGTCTTGCGCAATACTCTTCCCGCTGACGCCAAAGCGTAGAGCTAACAGGATCATAACCTGGGCGATCCACTGCAACTTGCACTTCACTCAACTCAATAGTTTCGTCAATCGGATTGCCCTTTCTAGCAAAAAAGTCCTTGGTGAGGGCATCCAGAATGTCCACACAGTACATCATATCACCTGGAAGCACATAATGCTTAATTCATATGACAATGTTAACTTGTGGAAAAGGCTGTCGTCACCGCCATTATTAGCATCCTTACCTTTTAATTATGAAAAAAA
Source organism: Sinhomidia bicolor (assembly GCA_027743785.1). Taxonomy (NCBI): domain Eukaryota; kingdom Metazoa; phylum Arthropoda; class Collembola; order Entomobryomorpha; family Entomobryidae; genus Sinhomidia; species Sinhomidia bicolor. The sequence continues at coordinate 6,392 of JAHZMT010001197.1, forward strand.
TTAAGATAAATTTATTCAATATGAGAACTGACGACATTGCATGTACTTACCCGCAGACGTAGACATTTGGAAAAGAAGAATCATTGACTGTCCAAACGTTTGAAAGTTGTACACCTGATCAAGTCCCTCTCTCAACTTTACATTCATAAAAAATGACATTCCAAAAATGGCGTAAATAAACATAACGAGAAAGAGTAGCAGACAAATGTTAAACAATGCGGGTAGAGACATGGCCAAGGCAAAGAGCAATGTTCGAATTCCTCGTGCTCCCTTAACGAGACGCAACACTCGTCCAACTTTTGCCACGCGAACAACACGAAGTAAGGTGGGAGAAACAAAATACTTGGCTATTAGATCGCTTAGTACCATTCCACAAATGGAAAGTATGACCACAACAAAGTCAAACAGATTCCATGCTGCAATACGTAGCAAATATTGGAAATTTTAAAATCAACTGAATATTATTAATAATCTTTTATTTAAGATGTTAAAACTCTTCCAAAAAATTATTCTTACGCTCTTTAAAATAGTAGTAGCGTAGTGCAAAAATTTTAAGCAAGCATTCCGACGTAAAAATGGCTATGAAAATGGCATTTAGTATTTCCAGCACCTGATCCCAAATCTACAATCAGATAAAACATTATGTAATATGTCATGCGTTTATTAGAAAATTTTGATGGCAAAACTTAAAATAGCTGACAATGCCTAATTTTAGCACCTTGGTTTGCTGGTAATGGTCAAGCATCATTGTCATCATGTTCACACCTAAAAAAAAAGTTGAAATGGCATGCAATATGATATACGGAAGTGAATAGGTGATATGTCATAATCTATTTAGTAATTCTTTCAATATAATTTACCAATAAAAATCATGATAATCATGTCAAACTTTTGGTTTGTCACTAGTTCAAATACCATGGCTTGGAGTTTCCACTGTAAGTATAGGAAATGAGTTATGTCATTTCGCCCCAAAACGTATGAAATAATAGTTGTAGGTATTTGTAATCTATAATAATACCGTGGGACGTGGAATCGCTTTCACCGGTTTCTTGGAACCCATTTTCTTCATGGCTGCGTAATACTTTTTCTGGTCTTCAGTCATAAACATTTCCATTGATCCACCGGCCTGCATACGTGCGAAAAAATGGACGTGATTGGAAACTATAATATTTTGGTACTTACTGCTCAAACTTCATTACTTTCATTTTCTATGTTAAGCCACCGTACCTTTTTCTTTTGTTCATTAAAGTTGTCAATAATCACTCCAATGAACAGATTGAGAGTGAAAAAGCTTCCAAAAATGATAAAAATCACAAAGTACATGTACATAACAAAACTAGCCTCTCTATGGGGCTGATCATTCATATTCTCTCTGGAGTCAATGGCATCATTCATTATTGGAATCCACCCCTTAAACGTGGCCACTTGAAACAAACAAAGATATGCCTTCCCAACGTGGTCAAAATTCATCACAGAGTTCTCCCACGAGTAGTTGCTGTGCATGCATTCGTTTTTATCATGAATTATTCTGTAGTCTGGTCGGCTTCCATCAGATGGATCAATACACTTGTAAAACTTGCCGTTAAACAGCTGCACACCCATGATGGCAAATATCAGCCAAAAGATGAGGCACACCAGCAACACGTTGAAAATACTTGGAATGGCTTGGATAAGAGCGTTTACCACAATCTACAAGGAGAAAATAAGATAAAAGATTAAAGCGTTTAGTGTGAAGTTGTAGAGGTCTCATAGTCTCTTCTCTTGGTCAAGTGGTGGTGGTTTCGTATAGATTTCTATTAGGTTGGTTGGTATATATTTTTTTATTCATTCTTTCTTACTCGCATTCCTTGCATTCTCGACATTGCTCTGAGAGGCCGAAGAGCCCTTAGAGTTCTCAGCGTCTTGAATATCTGCACACTTCCAGCTCCAGCCAAGGCTGCAACAAAGTTGATTAGGGATACCATTACAATAACAAAATCCAACCAGCACCAGGCATTCGAAAAGTATGCCACGAATCCAAGAGCCAGCCATTTGATGGCCATTTCAAAGAAAAATATAACTGTGAAGATGCGATCCATGTAGAATAAGATGTCTGTCAAAATGGGATTTCCGGAAAGAAATACATCTTCTAGAGCCTACAAATATGTATAAAACGTTCGCACAAATAAACCAACTGTAATAAGGAATAGGAGAAAATAATGATGATTCATAATAAAAAACACATATTTTCGCACCAAGGCCAATGAAGACAGAAGAATCATTATGATGACAGCCGTTTCAAAATACTTATTTTCAATAAGCCTATAAGTTTGTAAACGAATATTTGACCACATTGGTAAAAAGGTGGATTCTTCCAAGGCGAAAATGGGAAATCTTTCATAAAAATCGGGGGGAAAGCAGTCGGCTGGATACTGCTCTTCTTCCTCCTCTTGTTTGGAACTTCTGTGCATGTGATGAATTGTAATTTTTTCGGGATCCACCATATCGTCGTCCTCATCATCATATTCATCATCAAGTTCGGAATCATCGTCCTCATTCTTATCACATTTGCCATCATCATCTGAACCACGTCTCCCCATGTAATGATGATCTCCATCACGGTTATCATCATCGTCTAAAGTAACTGAATTCAACTTTTTCTTTTTGGTATAATGTGTGTGAGAGCCGTATGACTGCATGCTTAAAGTGTCTTCTTGTTCCTTTTTAGCGGCCTCTGCTGCAGCACGAATTTGCTGTAAATTGCTCATCAGTTTTTTCGTGCGAATTACTAAACGAGCCGTGTCAGCCAAACGATGTTTCATACGAGGAGGTTCCGGTTCTGGAGGTGGTGGTGGTGGAGGAGGTCGCAGTCGAGTCATTAAATCATTTTTCCATTTTACCACTCGGTCAGTTTGTGTTCTGAGAAATTGACGAGTTTTCATTTTTAGCCATTTGATCCACCTGCCAATACGATTGAAGGCTTCTGCCAGTTTGTTAGTGTCAGCGTCAGTTGTTGGAGTGGATAGGTTGGATGCACCAAAACTACTGAGCAACAGGGCAAGGAAAAGGTTTAGCACCTGAAAGTTAAAAAAATGTTTAATCATTCAGTTATTTGAGGATAAAGTAATACTATATATAATTTTTTATATATGACGGTTGACGGTTATTTTGATACGTACAACTAAATTTCCAATTATAACGGTAGCCAGGAAAAAGGGCACGCATGATGTTCCAGTGACAAGCATGCAGTCCCACATGCTTTCTATCCATTCCCCGCAAAGAACGCGGAAGATTATCATGAAAGAATGCCAAAAATCTGTAAAATTCCAGCGTGGAATTTCCTTGCCCGGAAATAAATGGGTTTTGTCTAAATGAAAAGAAAGTGAACAACGCAATTTTGTAAACTGGCCATGAAACACAAGACAATATTATACCTGAGCCGGGTAGCATACATACCGTAGTAGTTTTTGGCAAATAGCTGCATTCCCATCACAGCAAAAATAAAGATGATAATAATAAGGACAAATACGAGGTTGCCCAAAGCTCCCATTGTTTTTCCCATAATACTAATTAGTAAATTTAGTGTTGGCCAGCTTTTCGCTAATTTGAACACTCGAAGCTAGAAAAAAAAAAATTTTTAATGGTTTAATTGTCTGCAAAATAAAGCAATAAAAATCCTTTTTACATGATGTTCTCGGATAAATTGGGTTAAGTTTACCAAACGGAAACTGCGAAGTGCGCTGATTCCAGGAAGACTGGCATTTTCTAACATCATTTCCAGAAAGGACAATTTTACTGAAAGTTGGAAAATTATAATTTAATTTCAAGACTTTGCATTGGTGCCGGTAAATGTCATTATAAAACTTGGAAAAACTGTGTTAAGTGTGTACCTATAATAAAATCAAAAACGTTCCATCCACCTTGAAAGTAATATTTTGGGCTCATCGCTACTAATTTCATGGCACATTCCACTCCAAAAATTGAAGAAAAAACTTTATTTCCCGTTCTTAGAATGTTTGACATTGCTTTGTTCTCTTCTACGCCGTAATGGTCAAGGGCCATAAACACGGTGCTGATAAAGTATACAAAAAATAAATTTGAACCTTCCAAAATAAGATTGATTATTGTAGGTACCCATTTAAACTTACTTGAAGACAATGACAAGTGTAATAAAGAGTTCGCAAAACGGATCGAAAACAATGAATGACACAATTTTGCGGAAAAAACTCCACGGGAATCCACATCTCCAGACGCAAAATATATCTGCAAAAAAATTTATCATTTTTCCATAAAATACACTTAACTGGACTACTACAATTTACATATTTTCTGAAGACTATGTACCAATGCATCGAAAGCACCCTTCAATTAATTTTTGTTTCATTAATGCTTTCCAATTATCATCTTCATCCGTATCGCTCACTCTTCTCGGCTGTCTCTGATCGGTTCGAGCGGCTTGGTCAATGATTTCATTTAGAACTAAAACATCTTCAAAAAAGAAAAAAAAACAACCACAAAATGTATTTATCACTTTGCCCCATCAATGATGGGCCATCATCATACATAATAGCTTATCATTCATCATAACAGTCTATTTTATCATTTATTACCTTTCATATCTACTGCAGAACTAGGCGCCTGAAACTGATGTGAAGAATACACATCATCTCTTCCCCCTCGTTGCTTTCCTTTCTGGGCGCGTTCTCCCCGAGGTGTTCCTTCCCCAGCGGTAGCAGTGGCAGTTTCTTCATCCATGTATCTTTCCATCGCATCCCCACACAGTTTTGACCGCTGTCTTAACTGACTCTCCTTTGTCATCGTTTGCAGCCCGATTCCATACCCAATGTATGGCCGACTCAATAAATCGTGTGAATTGTATGATAACCTGGAGGCATGTGAGTTGTATGAAGAATTACGAGAGCCGTAACCTTAAACGGCAAAACATAAAATGTTATTACGACGCTCTCTTTATCATTATTCTTTTACGTTATTTCTCTTACCAAATCCACCATGACTATGATGCAACATTCCATGATGAAAGGGCACTATAATAGCCCCATTTTCCTCTGACCACAAGGGTGTCGCCGCTGTAGAGTCATCGGCATAGGGAAGATGTTCCTGGGCATCCATGTACGTTGACAGAATTAACGGTTTTTTCTCATCATAACTACGTCCATATTGGTAGTAATGATGGGAGCCACGACTCATATTAAACGGGCTGCCAGGAAGACTGGTACTCGACTGGATAAAGGAAAAGTTTTATTTTTTTAATTTTTTTTATCTCAACTCATTTCTCCGCAAAATACTTTTATCACAACCGCAGTAAATCATTATCTCAAACTCAATGAGCTCCCAAGAAACTTTTTTCTCCCTTCTTTTACCTTTCTTGTTCTTCCAAAACCATTGTTAAGTCTTCCATGCGAGCCTACAAAAGAGTCGCCACACTCGGACTTGATATCTTTCAACTGCTCTTCAGACCCGTGATCTCCTGACCACATTTCATAACTTCTGCTGGAAAATTGAGTGGGAGATTTATGACCTCCACTGGCAGCACCACCAACAGAAGCAGCGGAAGCAGCAGCAGTAGCAGCAGCAACACCGTTGTTTCGCACAGCTTCTGCAGCAGCTGCTGCAGCTTTTGCTTCCGCACGAGCAAGCGCTTTGGCCTCTCTTGCTTCTTCTCTCGCTTCTTCTTCCTCCTGTTTTGAATTTACAAATAAAACAATGTAAAAGCAATCATAAATATTCATTTTGCAAAGTTCAATAAAAAACAATTAAAAGTATAAGTAGAGCATTCGCAGCTTACACGCATGGCTTCTTCTTCTGCAAGAGCAGCTTCGTCCTCCTCCTTTGCCTTTTTTCGTAGTTCGTCATAAGACATGGCGACAATCGCCAAGATCAAATTGACAAGATAGTACGAACCAAGAAAAATAATTACAATGAAAAACATCATGTGCCAGGGTCACAGCAGCTCGTAATACCTAAAATAATGGTTAGTGAGATTCGTCATGTAAAAAACCGAGGATTCCCATAAAAGGCAGTAGTAATATATGAACATATTGACCATGTTGTCGTACTTGTTGATACAAACTTTCCCAAAAATCCTGAGTCATTAGTCGAAAAGCAGACAAGAAAGCCCAAGAGAACGAGTCAAAAGAAGATGTAGCCATAATTAGGATTTGGGCCGAAACCCTGAAAACATGTGTAATTCACCGGACATATTCTACAAGTACAAATAGAGGAAAAGCAAAAAAGAGAAAACTGATGAAAAGTTCCAAAAGTTGCTACATATTATGTACGTACGTATGTATGTACAGTGTCTTTCAGCTTAAATATTAGGAAGCATTCATACAAAAAATATTTGCAAAGTATTTGGCATCTATACAGTTGGTTGTATGTATGTATGTACTACATTTATTCAAAAAGGAATCATTCAATGAATCCCAAAAACGTTATCGCTTTCTCTCTACCATTTCCTTTTTTACTCGTTAGAACATAAAACCAACTGCATATACCAGTTTTAGTTATATTTTTTATATGTAATTTTTGTTTGAATGCTTTTTGAGCACAACATTAAACTCTCATCTACACAGAGAGAGAGAGAAAGAGAAAGCAGTTAATTAAAAGATAGTTGTTGTAATTTTACCCGGCTCCAGAGGAGTTTCCACAAAGCACATACTCTCCTTCAATTACTCCCGCCAGCCAATTACCTAAAATGTGGGAAAGAAATACAATAATATAATATGTATAGGCGAAATTAAATAGGGAAACTGGAATGCTTTCATCATTCTACTGCATATGTATTCTCAAAATAATTACAGTGCTGCTATTACTTATTTCCTTTAGAGTCTGTATCACAATGCCCCACTGACTCTACTAACAAGAAAGGTTTTCAATCTACAAC
>JAHZMT010001198.1:0-11431 GCA_027743785.1 Sinhomidia bicolor
GTTTGTAGTTCATTGTCCAGTTGGGTCTTCACCAAAATACATAGTAAGTCATGAAGTCAATTGCATGTAACAAACTTAAGCTACTAAGCTCTAAAAACAAGTAAGAGAATAAACTCCTTACAATTATTTTCAGATTTTTTTTCACTCAGCCCATTTTGAGAAAAACATGTATGTATTTAAGAGCAAAAGATTTGAAAAAAAACTTGAACTAATATGTATTACAAATATATAAGTATATAAATATATATGTAATGACTACGTTAGTATAGATTAAGAGGGTACAAGTTTTTCTAAAGTAGAAAGATTCCAAAAGTATGCTGCATTCATGAAGACTGCTTGTTTTTTTACAAGTAGAGACAGTTACCACACAGCCTATTACAAATGCATAATAATATATACTTTTAAATACATGTTTACAGGAAAGAATTTTTTTGCGAATTCTGTGACCAAAGTTTAATGTAAAATTCCATCTCAGTCGTTTATGCATGTTCTACTTTTTTTCCAAAAATGGCAGAAAATAGAAAGCTAAAAAGGCACATGTAATTTGTATAGCTAGTGGGTATAAATATGTATGTGTGTTTTAATAAAATATTACGTTAATGTCGAATGTCGATATATATGCCCGCATCACCGCATTCAACGAAAAAGTGAGGCGCCTTCCGTCTTGTATGAGATAGGAAGAGATAAAAATGAACTGTGGTGGTTGATTGTTCTATACATGGCAAGTTTGTTGCCTCATTACTGCCAAACTATTTCAATTTCCCACTGCAGACAAAATGCCTATATATTTTGAAGCCTCCATGGCTCCAATTTTTTTTGCTGGTGGTATGTAAAAAGAAACATAGTGTGACGCATAGACAGAGCCATAACATAATTCACGAACCTTAATAACACTATAATGTACTGCTACAAGTAATAAAACTATTTCACTTTTCATACATACCGTTACGAGGTCATTGATATAGGCATTCAAATCAATAATATCACAATGTCACAGTAATTGTTCCTCCAAGCATGTAAATATTTCGCGCAAAATATATATGTGCATATACCAGCCAACGCCAACCAAAGATACTGCATTGTCGTTTTAATTAATTTCGTTTCTCGTGCTTGAGGAGACTCTCACGATGTATGCATGCTTTTTTGTGATGATGATGATGATGCTAACTACCTATAATACTAAAGCACTTAATAAATCTTTAAGCATTTTGCTAGTACGTGTTTAAAACTACAGTGTATTTTACTATGTTGTTAGTTGTGCACGATGGAATGTATGACAGTGTCTAATGAGGTTAATAAGGATAATAATTAGCCTCGCCTTCTTTCTTTTATTGTGAGTGAGTCACTTGGTTGAATGTTGGGAAGTAATAGTAATTAAGTCGAACGAAAGCAAAAAGGTTATAAACCTGCAGCAGCGCTACCTTTTAATGCCTATGTAGTCTTCTTGATAATTTTCTCATTTTTTTCTAATGTCACAGTGAGTCAGTCAACAAGCAAGGTGGCAAGCGCTATCAAAGTAGGTGTGAGTCAGTGAAGTCCTTTGGGCCTTCATCTGGGAATAATACTTTTGATGTACATGACCATTTTCAGTACATGATTTTCAACCTTGAGTACCTAGCTCTATTTATGCTCATTTAAATTAATACCTCAACAAGTATAATCTTATATTCTGCATTATATTAAAATGTATATCCTATCAAAATGGTAAAACAAAAAAGGCGCATACTTTAATGAAATGAAATTGAATTTTGTAGATCAGCAGAAAAATCGGCTGTCTGTCACTGCTGTCAACGCTTTCCTTCCCTTCTGTCTAAACAAAGTCAACGTCCTGTTGTCGCAGCTGTAAAGCCTTTAGGCCCTACATGCGTTAGGTACATATTTTACATTGTATTGTACGTGTACGAATTGAGCTCCTTGAAATTAAAATTGAACTTAATATAAATAAAAAATTCGCTGCGCGGTTTTTTCTAGAAAGTATAAAGAGCAGAAAGAAAAAAAACGCTACAGACCGTAGCCAATACGATTCAGCTTGTTTTAAAAATCTGTTTCATGTTATTTATTTATTTACTTATTTACAAGGATTAATTCCTAATAGAAAATACAACGCATTTTAAAGAGACCTAAAATTTCTTCTGTCTGAAAACTATTGTTGCTAGTAAGTATCAGTATTATTGGTTAAACTTTTAGCAACAAAAATTGCTAAAAAGAAATTGTCATTTACCCATTTCGTTTGAGAGAGAGAGAGAGAGAGAGAAGAATCACGCATTTCCTGAAATTTTCTATAGAGCATTAAAATTTTCTTTCAATAGTTTGAAAAGAAAAACATTTGAAAATCGCATAAAATAAATACAATAAATTACATGATTAGGTATTTGTTCATGAATTCTAAGCCTTGAGTACATAACTACTAATTTGAAAAAACGAAGACAATAGACAATAAACAAGACTGTGATAAGAATGAGAATAATTGATACGCGAAGAGGGACAGCGTAATACATGCTGTAAAGTTATAGTTTTTCTTTTAAAATGCCGATAGGAGATAGCTATGTTATTTATTTTTAAAAATGTATCTAACATTACATAAAATGTCAATTGACGAANAAAAATGTATCTAACATTACATAAAATGTCAATTGACGAAAGGAAAGAGAGGAAGTGCAGAGAATAATAATGTGTATCGCTTAATTATACATCTTCCTGACTGTGCTTTACAGAGATGTTAACAATTTATTCTTTAGTTTTATTATCATCTCGAGTCGTTCAGATTTCCGCTATAATTTATACGATATAGTCATTTTTCTGTACTCTCTACCTCTATTTATTTAAGTACATATACGCAAAAGTTTATATTAAATAAGCAAACCTGTGCCAAGTTTATAAATAAACTTAACGGCTAAATGATCATCTTTCTGCTATATACTACCATCAGCCAGCATTCAAAAATAAAGAGAGCCACAAAATTATAAGTTTTTAAAGATACAAAAAATCATATTCGCTCATTTCTGGTGACTTTGCTAAAATTCAAAGAGAGACTTGCATCGTATTGTTTTACTGTCTGTTTATAAACTGCTTACAAAATTTAATGCTTCATTGTTTCAAGTACCCGATCTTGCACATCAATTGAATAATGACTGAAACTTAATACATGTACATTTGCTCCACCATTGTAATGCTCTTTCATAGCATCATCATCACATTAATAGGAAATTTTATCGTATTAAAGATATACAAATGCGTATACATACTATATAAAGAGACATTATACAATTCAATTTTACATTTTGACCTTCAGAGGTTATAATTCCACAGAGGTATTTGTGAACGTATGTATGTAGGAGATAATCAATTTGGTTTCAAAACATTGAAAATTTGCGTGGGTAAATTTTTTTGGTAGAAACAGAACAAATGATAAATGAAGGATAACCTACAACCTAAGTTCAAAATGATGTTGGTTCGTCTGTGCGTACGAACCTCATAATAATATTTACTTGTATAAGGTAGGTAGGTAATGTAAGTAAAATGTTCATCTCGTGTCGTGTCCTTCTTTTCGTTTTTTCTCAGTAGTACTACTACGCAATACGCAATGCTTTTTGTTACATGCTTCGTTGTTTAAATTTATATTTTTTAGAAAAAAAAAGAATGGTTTCGGAGTAGTGGCCCATTAACCAAGCTTTTGCCGTAAAAATGAAGATATTTTCTGTTACTGTTATCGGTTGGCTGAAGTTGGTTGGTAGACGAGGAATGATAAACTCGTACAACTCTATGCACGCATATTACATAATAATGATATAATGATAACTCATCCTACGTACTATTAACTCAAGTTATTCAACATGTTATTATGATGTTTCAGCCTTACCCTTGTACATAATAATATTTCGTTTCAAATAAAATTTTTCTGTATCTTTACTTTTACAGGATAATTAGAGAAGGCAAAAAGCCTAATGCAAGCAAGTTGCCTACCACCATTCTGTTCACTTGGCGTTACGAAAAGGCAGAAAGTGTCGGTGAATGGCCGAGAATTCATGCTTCGACGAAGAGGACCATGAGGAGCAACTGCAGCGTGACCAGCGCTTCCAAAACTATCAACAAGAAGCGAAGCCACAGAGCATTGTTGCTAGTGCGAACCCGACTACTGCTTCAACGAAAACGTCTAAGGGAGCCATACCATTGTGCCAGCAACAGTTTTACAGGAAGCACGAACAACAGCAAAATGAAGATAGTGGGATCAGTTCGCAATCCGAGAGAAACGGGGAAAAAAGTTACTCTAACAATGTTCACTCGAGTAGCAAATTCTTCCTCGATCCCGCAACCAGCAAATTCTCACCCAGAAGCTCAACATCTTCAAATTCGTCTTCCTCAAACAACATCAACGGGCGAGCTACTTCGTTTCAGTACCATCAGCAACCCAACAGCACGTATCATCAATCTCAGTCGCGAGGAGGAAGCACAACAGAAGCAGACACAAGTAATTACAAAGGCCGAGGAGGTAGCAGAGTTGAGCGTTTATACATAGCAAGTACTAGTGCAAATAATAATGGTGGCAGAGTATCAGGGAACGGTGGCAGTAGGCAAACAACTCGGCAAACAATTTTAGGCAGATTTCGCTCTCAGACTAATATAGCCAATTTACCTTTTCCTGTTAAAATATCCACTAATGGGAGTAGTCGAAGTGTTATGACAAGCCCTGTAGATCATCCTCCCTCTCCAGTCTCTTTAAAGAGCAGCAGTAGCAACCTTACGTATAATAGCAATAATGGGAGTCACCACAGTGCGAAATCGCACAGGCCGAAAAAATGGTTCTCATTTACCAACCTACTCAGTCGACAAAACTTGACAGGAATTTTGAACATTCCCAAGTCCCGCCTTAGTGTTTCATCAACCCTTAATTCTGTGTTCGTGGGCCCAAACTCCCCCTCACCCTCAACTGGTGAGAGCTGCCCTGGGAGTGGAAAAGATAGCGATACTTTCTTCAGTGGCTGCAATAATCTCAACGGAGAGGGTGGTTCTTCCTCCCCTGGACCTGTGTACTCGGCAAGTTTTGTACCGCCTGCGTCTCCAACTCCATCCTGTGTCACCGTTTCAGGGGAATTTCCAACAAGATCGCTTTCAGCTGGTGCCAACAGCAACTCAGGTCAAGTTGTCTTTCGACGCAAAACTCCTAATAACAGCGGTAGTGGTAGTGATGGTGGGGGTCGTAATAGTGGTAGCAGTAGTGGAACGAGTAGCACAGCCACTAATTTCAACATAAATGCTGCCCCCGTTTCTGGAAACTTTTCGGGTGGTGCAAAGCATTACTCATCTGGATCAGGGTGTGGTAATAATAGTGAAAGTACAAGTGAGCGAAGTAGTGGTATAGGATACTCAAGTTACAATAGTACTGCTGGCAGCACTGCCAGCATCGGTTTTCATTATGGAACAGCCGCAGCGGGAAGTAACCGACTGAGTTGTGGCGAGTTCTTCACGGGTACACCTAATTCGCCAATTTATTCCACGGGAACACCATCAGACTTTCCCTTTCAGTTTTCATTTAGAAGCGAGCATCCATCGGGACAGTTTGAGAGCGGGTCAGAGATTAGCAAAGCCTGTGGTGTGGACGGAACCAACATTCCATACTACAATTCAAAGAAAGCACTTGGGAGAAGCTTACCGGCTTTGTTGGGTAAGTCGACTTTGTGTCCGCCTAATACAACTATGGGAAAATAAAATAGTGGAACATGTCGGGTTGGCTGTGACAGTAGTTCCACGAAATTACACTTAAAATTGTTTACCGTACGTGTGCTTGTACAATGTGTACTCATAATACTTTGTGTAGCATTTTGAAAGGGAAAATTTGGGAATGAAAGGAATTATTTAGTGGTGCCAATTCTGCTGTCATTTCTGAAGGGGTGTGTGACAGCATATTCCTTTGAATTTATATTACGAAATAAATGTTATCTGACTCGTGCATGCCTGCAGTCGCCAAGATTTAAAAACAATATGCCACTCATGTATCAAAATTCAATTTTATCATTTTTCAGACGTATAGTCATATCTTGAAATTATCAGTGATGGTAGCTGGTAGCTACACGCACACTACCTGTACCGTTATCGTACAAAAGTTTTTAAAAAATAAATAGAAAAATGAATAATAATGATTACTTCAGCACACATCTTTTATTAAAGTATCTTTTATGAAATCTTGATAATAAGTTGAAATAAAAAAATTATTTCAATAGACAGCATTCTCCCTCCGAGACTAATGAAAAATTGAATGCTAGACAATGTGTCAACATGAAAGAATTTATTTCAACAAAAAGATGTATTAATATGAACATGTTCAAATATTATGCTTTGTATGCCATGTGTATACACACTAGTGGCGTATAACTTGGATTCCCAGTCATTCTCCGGATGTTAGTGTTGGGACATCAGCCTTATATATTACTAAACTGTTTTATCGTGACTGTCTGGTGTGGGCTAGATATCAGCAGCACCAACAGATTTAATATACGCATAATGTACACGACACACACACACGCAGTAACGCTAATAACAGAGATATTTCGTTGGCCGTCAAGTCTTCTTCTAACTTGCATGCAAGCTTCGCAGAGTAATCCCGAACGAAGCTGTGATATTGATACTCCCCCTGAATCGAAATATTATAATATTATGTTGGACTTATAAGGATGCGGAAATACAATGCTTGATGATAATGCAACATATTATTAATATCCCTTCATAAAAAACTCACCTACTCCTTATTGTTGGTCGGCGACAGACAATGCACATGCTTCCAATTTCATTTTAATCAGTTGATAATATTTTGTTCTACGCACGAGTACATTATAATGCATGTACTTGCATAGATACCTTCTTTTTAAAATAAAAGAGCATTTTAAAACGGAATCAAATCTACCATTAAAAGTATTTTATGTTTCATTACACAAGCACATATTTTATTAATACGATGATGATGATGAAAAATATATTGTAAATCACTATGTTTATTCATTTTATTAAAACGGATAGTAGAGATTGTTGCAATAAATATGTATGTATAGTGTGTGGTGCAAACAATCAATTTATGCACTTTTATTCATTATAATAAATGAACATTAAGATACCATAATGTTCATCATTAATAATGGCTACTACGACTAGTAGATTGTTGTTGGAAGATCTTCCTCATCGGTGTCGCCTCTTTATATAGCTTTTTATAGCAGTGAACAAGTGTCTTCACACAGAGAGAGAGAGAGATGCAATATAAAAGTACTTTACAAAGCGATACTCTTATCTATGCTATCCAATCATTCCTTTTATTTTCATACCACCACCATCACCACAAATTAAATTGAAAATATCACGATGACATGCTCAAAAGGCGTGGAGCGTCCTTGCCTGTAAAATTGGCTTGTCTTCTTTCTAGATTCATTTTTTACTCAACTTTGACATAGCCACTTTGCTTGTCAAAAGAAATTAAATACTTGTGCATTTTTTTCTCTCTCGAAAATTATTTCACTCAAAAAAAGTTTTTGTTTCTTCCATAAAATTGTATAGAACAAGTATGACATCAAAAGTGTCTCGTCTGATGCTGCTGATGCTGGTTATTATTTGTTGTATAATGCAATTCAGCATTATGTATTATTAAGTCCGGCAAACCTTTATTTGGGTGCGACAAAAAATGTATTAAAAATCTGTTTCTTATGCATAAGCAAACTCTTTTTATTATGCATAACCAAAAAACTGCGACGCTACAACAGCAAGCTGTTCAATTCATTGTCAGTGCAGTGCTTCCACATTAGTAATTTCTTCCTCGTAAATGGTCTGGCCATTTTCTTAAAATGGTCAGTATATTTTCCTCTCATGTTTTGATCATCATTAACATTGGAAAAGAAGAAGTTTGGAGTTTCAGCAAAGTTTATCAACTGCTGCCTGATTAAATACAGCTTACACGAAGCTAAATAACGGATGGTACACGTATTACACACAGACAACAGTGTTATAGTTATGTAGCTAGTAAGTTACTACCACAAAAAGCAGATGCACTACATTGTAATAAATGACGTTGGATGGTTCTTTCTGTTTTTTTGGTGAACTGTGAAAACAGCATTATATTAAAAGTTGTTACACTTGCAATCAAGACAGTTTGCAAATAGTGTAAAGGCAATGAGTATGTAATACTAACGTATCTACTGCAGCAATTTTATTATTTAATTGGGGCATTATTATACAATAAATCTCTATACGTAAGCATGTTCCAAGTACAAAAAGTGGTTACAGACTTTGGGAAGACCTTCTGAAAATTAAATCTAGAAACAAACTATATCGTAGATGGTAGTTGTTTAATGAAAGTCAAAGCGGACTTTTGAGCGAGCACCTACACAAAGTGAAAGTTTCATTTGCTGGAAATTCATATGCCACACCGTGGTCGGAGGCAATTAAACAATTAGATTCTGTTTAATTTTTTACGATGAAATTCTCGAAACTGTTTGAACATTTCCTCTAGTTGAGTGAATGTGGTGGTGACTGGAGGAAACAAGAAAATACAATTTACCTATTTCTTAAGTGTGTCATTTTAATAAATATCAGTATGGAGTATGTGAGTGTGTGTAGCAACTTATTCTGTGGATGCCTACAAGTAAGAAAATTTCTGGGAAGGAGAAGGCGAAGACATGGACATGAAGTGGGTCAGTGTTTTCCTTCTACACACACGTAGTTAATTGACGACTGTAATCAAGAGCAAAAAAGAGCAGCCTGACTTGTGTCGTCAGCCGGCTTAAATTAAAGTTCAAAACAATTTAGTAGTATCATCTCTAACAACTTAAGATAAATTTTATTTACTTCAGTATCATCAAGTGCTATTGAGGCGCATTGCTTATTTATTTCTATTACCAAGCGGCTTGAGTAGGCCAAAGGTATTTGATGAAGCAAAAAAAACAATGTTTTTGAGAATTTACTCTTTATCTGCCATCATCAATCTGCCTTTACTTACTTTCCGATTTTTGCAATATTCTTGAAATTAACTACTGTATTTTTATCTAATCTTTTTGTGATAATAATAATAATAATAAAAGGCTAACCCAAATGTGTCAAAAACAGTATAATTTTGTGCATTTTTTTGGTTTATGCCCTAACCCAATATTTTGCAGTAAAAAGTCGCATAGATGTGCCCAAGAATTTTCTGTTGATTATATATATTTAATATATAAAAAATAAATGCACAATACTGCCAAATTGAAGACAAAACATTTGCATAATTTAATCATTCATTATTTTTAGCTGATGCTATCAAAAATCTACCAACTTGGCTTGTCCTGTCACTGTCACTTTCTTCTTGCATTGTGCTGCTGTGTGTGTGTATTTAGACATTTGTGTGTGCTTGCGTGCTCAGTGAAGTAAATTAGCTCCTCTTGACTTCCCCACTCCTGCTTGTTACTTTACCTGGTTTCGTTTAAACAAACACTACCACATTTAATACCTACTTGTACACAGACTCTGAAAAATAGTAAAGTTGTACTTATTCTATCGTATTCATATGCGTGAGCATGCTTCAATAGCTGGTTGAGTCGAGTGGTTGCTCTGTTCTGTTGGCACTTGGCATTGTTGAAAAAAAGTTTACTTGCGAGTGTTGCGACAGACAGAAGATGCTTAGCACCAACCAGCACACATCTCCTTTCATCTACATAATTTGCTTGCAGGGGAACTTTTTTTTAGAGGATTAAGCTCTTTTTTATCATCTATCATCATCTATGCAAAATAAATTTATAGCATTGACTACGCAAGTAATATGTACGTTGAGAACTGTACACTGACTGACTAGAGTCTAGTCACTAGAGGTAAAATAGAGAGGAAAGGAGACCACCACCAAGGAACTGTTTCTGTTTCGTTTATTGTAAAAAAAAGTCATGCAGACAGTCAAGAAGCAGAAGGCATTGTTTACTACCGCGATGATGAGAGCGTGTATGTACAAGTATTATTGAGCAGGGTTCATAATATTATTCAGGCTATATTTCACATTATTAATATAGAACACACGGTTATCTATCTACCTAGATGAAAATATGATTACCTAGATGCTATATTATATTATGTTGTTGCTTTATGCACTGCACAACTCACCAGTAAAATGGCATGGACGTACAGACAGCAGCATAACAGCACCAACAGTAATAATGATCGATTTCAATCAGCAACAAATACGACAACATTTGATATCCACTGAGAAAAGTGTGTCTGTTGTTTGCAAAGTTGCAAAGCTTCGTTAGTTTAGTTAACCATAAAATGTAGTTTTTTTGCACAAAGTAGTACAAAAATTTGTACTATATGTTTTTATTGATCGGTCCGAGTGCGTAGTTGGTTCGCTCGTTGTTGGCTGCTAGTTGTTGTGCTTCTGCTGTGAAATAACATACTTTGCTCACTAGCAAAGGAAACACGGTAGATAAAAAAAAAAAAATCCCATCCAGTCAAACAAGCCCTTGTATATTTTTTTGGTGGTGGTGATGCAGATGAAGTAATAAATTAATAATAACAAGCAGATAAAAAGATAGCAGCAGCGAGTAACCATACTCCAGAGCAAATAATATAACTTTCATTGTAATAATGGGGAGTAAATGATAAAAAAAGAGTGCTAGGTGTCTTTCCATGTATGCAAGTGTGCATGCATACATGTGTAGACAAATAAAAGAGAAAAAAATGTATTTATTATGGATGATTTCATTGAATGAATCTTTGCCACTCCATTCACGACGCGTTTAGAGGTGTTTTAAAGATATTTTTTAAATGTGTATTTTATTTGTGATACATACATACATGTACTGTACAATGTACGAGTTGACGGTGAAAATGGATAGCTATATTTTTGTTTTTAATGGGGTTTCAGAAGCAATGGAGTCCGGAAGCAGTTGTCCTGGATCACCCGAGAACGGGTACGCTCAAGTAAGCGTTGAATCGGTTGCCAATCTCCTATACCAAGAGTATGTGATACTGACAGGAGCAAAGTCAAGATCGGATCATTATCTGATGATATTTCCGGATCGAGGGAACTTCCAACTTCTCAGTGATGAAGACTACAGACGCCTTATGATATACCTTACTTCAGTGCCCCCGTATGTGTGTACTGTGTAAAATGTAGTACTAGTAATTTGGCATACTCATGGGGAAGAATTTAATTGGATTTTTTTGTGTCCATTGTTGTGTGTGTAGAATGCAAGACGCAGAATCAGGGTTTGTCCTAATAATAGACAGGAGAAATGACAAATGGAATTCTGTGAAAACTACACTCATACGAATATCGGTATAAACATTTTTTTTCTGCATACAAAAGATTCGTTACGCTATTTGCTATTGTTCGATTTTTGATGGTGAAAGTGACATTTTCCTCAAGCGATCAATAATAATAATATGTAGAAATAGAAATATTACATTGCTAGATTTATTTTACTCGGAAAAA
>JAHZMT010001199.1:0-11063 GCA_027743785.1 Sinhomidia bicolor
CTTTTGGGTGGATATTTAATGATTTTAGGAGTTCATCATAGTATAAGGTATTGTTTAAGCAAGTTGAGGCACAAGGCATTCCCACACGAGGAGCCCTCGTATGTGAGAAACTACTACTTACCTGCCAGACCTCCTGTACCAAGACGTGTTCCTCGTGGAAGAATGGCTGGAGGATAAGCAAACGGCAGAAATTTGTGCTATTTGACAACTATAAATTTGTCTCACTGCAAATGACCGCTTTCATTTGCGTTTTTGGCCTAGAAATTAGAGAAATTTTGAAATTGAGACTTTTATTAAACGAATATTATGGTCCATGTAAAATAATATAATTTCTAAACTTTGTGGACAATGACGATGAATATTGAAAACAAATATGCCTGTATATACTTTTTGGTGCATAAAATATACCTAAACGAATATAAACATGAACTGATTTTTTCTATGCTTCTCGTTAAGTTTTACCTATAATAAAATGTTTTGAATCGAAATATTGAAAACTAGCTCTAATATTCATTTATTTGTAATAAATGCAAGAAGAGAAATAAAGTCAACATTATCTATCGCTTAAAATGCTCTAAGAATTATTTATATGAAATTTTATTTTTTTTAAATGTCACTTGCAAACTTTATTTCAGCATATATTCATAAATTATTATTGTGTTAAAGGAACAGTCCGTAAGTTTCTACCTATGTATGTATATTAAATGGTGAAAATTAACTTTAACATTTTGAGCAGCACATTCAAAATTGAACTTGCCAGTTCCACTTTCCTTCATCTATGTTAGTAAAATCTATCAAATAAAGCCCAACTTTTTCCAAATTTCCAACTCAAAGCAAAAATCGTTTTGTAGAGACGCTTCGCTTGAGATAGTCCAAGTAAAAATGACCTTTTCATATAATATCTTAATTTACATCATGAAACTGTGGATTGCAAAGCTTGCAACAATTGATGAAATGGAATTATAATTTCTTAGCTTTACAAAAATTACTTTTACTTTTTAATACCCCCAAAAAATATTTGGATCGTATTGGGCGTAGTAGTACTAGATAAATTTTTATTTATTGAAGAATTCTAAAATCGGCTTCATTTATACCATACCCTTATTTTTGGAATGTGAACTATTGAGCGAATGTTGAATATTATTGCATGCCATATATTTTGAGACGCTGCAGCGTACAGTATTTTTTGCAGATCATGCTTGCTGTTGAACAAAGCGCAGCGTCACGGTTTACTACGTCTGTCTACCGTATCAACAAATGATATCATTCATTGTAAAATCCCATTCAATTCAATGTATCGGCTACAGTCTGTGTAGTACAAAACCTAGACACTAAATCAAAACCTGCTGATCATCATATCATGTCATGGTGGTATGGTGGGTGATACAATAATAGAAGAAAGCAGTTCAGTATAAGAACGTTGAGTTGATTAATTTTGTCATAAACAAATAATATACCTAATATTTCCTCCTATCATCATCTATTATTATTACATTGCATAATAATATATCCATTACTTGTGATATGATTGTGTGTGATGTGTAATTAGGTTTCATTGTCATTATTATTACAATTTGCAAAGTTACAGGTTATTGCTTATTTCACCCAGCAGCAGTCGACCACCGTATATTCTCATCGACACTCTTGTCTTTTTTAACAAGCTTTAAAAATCTTCTCTGTAAGTATTGGGCTGTGTGAGAACGAGAAGTAGCGAATTTGTCAAACAGTTGAAAAATAATTATTATTGAGGTACAGTGAAAACGATGGCATCCCAGATTCTAATTACTGATGGTACACTTTCAAATGAAGATGTACTCAAAGAGTGTGCCACGGTGAATCAAAAGGAAGCAGAAATTATTCAACTGGATAGCGCGAGTTCGTTTGCTGGACAAGTTACGTCGCAGGCTATTTTGATTGTTGGGGATGTACAAAAGTTATTGGCCAATTATCAAAAGCTTGGAAACATTGCTGATAAGATACTTACACCGGGTGGAAAGTTGCAAGTCAAATTTGTACCTGCATTGAGTTCGGATAATCAAGTGGCCGTGGTTCGCAAGATAAAGTATAGTGGCTTTATACGCGTACAAGTTAATGAAAATGGGATTAGTGCGGAAACAGAAAAAGAGGTAGAGGTTTAACGAATTCACAAAACCAACGTTTAAATCATAGAGCTTCAATGCTTTTGAAATTACAAATTGTGGTTACTCTTAATTCCATTTCGACCATTTAAAAATCATTTTAGGTCGGTAAAAGTGATCCATTACCAAATATGGTGGACGAGGACCTTCTTCGCCGGAAACTTGTAGCTTCCGTGACAGTTTCTGCAGATGACTTAATAGACGAGGACGATCTCCTGACTGAAGAAGATAAAAAGAAACCTGATCCAGCATCACTTAAAGGTTTCACAAGCTTGTCTACTTGTTCGAAACGAATCGAGTTTGATATCCTGTATAATTATTAATAATAATGGATGTATCTTAATATGATTAATTTTGTAGTCTGTGGAACAACTGGAAAAAGAAAGGCTTGCAAGGATTGTTCGTGTGGTTTAGCTGAAGAACTTGCCAACGAAAATCGACCGGCCGGTCCCCCTGCCGGAAAGTCGTCTTGTGGAAGTGTAAGTTTTATTCAATTTCTTTATCGTAGAAATATTTATTGGCTCAAGTTTTGTTTATACATTGTCTTTTGTCATTTTCCAATACAGTGCTATTTAGGTGACGCTTTCAGATGCGCCACTTGTCCTTATCTTGGCACACCTGCATTCAAACCTGGTGAAAAAGTTGCTTTGTCTGATGACTTCCTTCAGGCGGACCTCTAGAAGAGTGAATTGAATGTGTACAAGGTTATGAACAATGTCAAATGTACAAGTAATGAATGATTATCTAGTTAATACTGATTAAGTATCCTAATTATGATGAATGATAAAGTGAAATAATAAAGCACTTTGTACTTTCCATTGTAAATTGTCATTAATTGTTTCATATGAATGATAGAGTAATTATTTTTTCAATGATCATGTTTTTTCTTCATATTTTGATTGAGAGATGCGTAATACTCAGCTCGGGGCATTTTATTTCTTTAGCATAATATTTCAGTTTTTTTGAGTTTACATAATGATGACGAATAAGACCTACAAAATGCTTAAAAACGTTAAAATAAATAAATAATGCCTAGTTGAGTCTCTCAGCTGAAATTGAAACACTATTCTTTAGTTTTTAACAATGATAAGTGATAACAAATGGCATTTTAGATTTCGATAAGTTTGACATAAAATTTAACCCTCGTTAAATACTTAATATTGTAAAGAATTTTCAGTCATCAATATTTATATTTTATTGTATAAAACGACCTAAAAGCACATTCTTTTCTTACAAATACGATATACTCGTATTGACGATTTCTTCCTTTCATGTTTTGCAACTCTTGTAAGTAAGAATTACAAAAGTCATAATAATTTGCTCATCAGATCAATAAGCACTTTTTTACACAATAATATTCGATCCAAATTTGACAATAATGACACTTACTCGTGAGTGACTTACATTTACATTGCTAATGAAGCAATGAAGAACTGAATTAATTTAAGGTTATTTTTCTCCTCTTTTACGATAAAAAGATGTATGTATATAAATGAAACAAGGTGTCAGTACCACGTGCCTTTTTAGTAATATATCTATTGGACAATATTTTTAAAACGGTTAAGTCACGAAATAATATCACGATACATCGACTCAAAAAGCAATAAATTGTTTTAGTAGGTCACTTTTTACATGCGCTTTCAGAAAATTTTATTTTATCAAGTTAAGAAAAACCTTCGCTTTCGTGACCTAGGACGTCTTAGATATCAAGAATATTGAAAAGAAAAGTGTGTGCGAATACTTCAAACACATACTGAAGGCTACTTTATATAAAAATGAGATTATCCAAAGTTACGTTTAATTAACCACACGATGGAAATTCAATTAATTCATTGCTCGCCATATACAAGGGACAAAAACTTCAACAATCCAAAAAGTTAGCAGCCATAAGCAGTTCCAAAGCTATTTCTGGAGCAATAGGAAATTCAGGTATTTCCGTAGAGCTGTTGGTGTAACGCACTTTGTATGTGAAGAACATGCAAACTTTCTGAAGTACGTGTGATCTATTACAAAAGAAAAAGTAGTTAAAAGTTTAAAATAGAGGACTTCCATTTCAATGTTTCTTTTAGCTGTAGTGTAGTGCTGTAAAAAAAGTCTTACGGTATTTCACGGAAGTTAACTTCGTTGGTTTCATTTTCTGCAAACTGACCAGGTCCACTTAACATAGCCTTAATCGTTCCTGATGTCAATGCATGCTCCCGCTTAACGATGAATTCGTGACCATCAGAAGAAATCAGCTTCACATACATAGCATCAGGTCCTTCACATCCGCCATACTTCTTACTAAGGTCTTCTACCTCCTAATCAATGCAAAACAGAATCACATTTTAGCGAAATATAGCAACTATTAACTATCGAAACATAAATTAAGCATTCAGAAGAAATGGGTAGTTTCTTATACTGGTTCTTGAGAAATGTCGCCAAAACCTTCTATGCGCTTGTTCATAATATCATCTGGTAGTGCTTTGGACTTTTTCTTTTTCTTAGACTTTTTATTTTTCTTGGATACACGTACATAGCATCAGGCCCTTCACATCCGCCATACTTCTTACTAAGGTCTTCTACCTCCTAATCAATATAAAACAGTATCACATTTTAGTAACATGCTTTTGCAAATTATTAAATTGTCGAAAAATAAATTAAGCATTGAGAAGAAATGGGCAGTTGCTTGTACTGGTTCTTGAGAAATGTCGCCAAAACCTTCTATGCGCTTGTTCATAATATCATCTGGTAGTGCTTTGGACTTTTTCTTTTTCTTAGACTTTTTAGTTTTCTTGGATTTTCCCATTTTTATTTAAAGTTCATTAAATGTCTAATACTTCTACTACACGCTAATCTTACACAAAATTGGGAGAGCACGACTTTAACTTGATTTAATTTTGGAAATGAAATTAAATGTCTAATGTCTACACGCTAATCTTACACAAAATTGGGAGAGCACGACTTTAACTTGATTTAATTTTGGAAATGAGAAAGTAATTTTTTAAAGATTAGTTACAAAACTGACAAAGCGATCTAAAATAACCGTATGACAAGTTTATGCTTTTTCCAAAGACTAATAAAAAATTTTCTCTTCTGTTAGCAAAATACTTTTCTGTTATTCTAAATGCACTATCAAATTTCTACGGTGAATTGCTCAGCTCAGGTAGACTTGAGGTAGACAGACAGTACAGTGATATTACTGATGCCCTATGATTAAGCGTTACCATTTGAATGTACCTTATCAACGTCCATATTTTCGCTGGTAGGCATTTCGTTGGACATAAGACCCCCTCCGGCTTCCTTTTAATCAATAATACTTTTAAACGGCGATTCAAATTTGATCTTCCTCCAGAGAAGAGTGGAAGCTCAAATAACGCCTTGTTTAGTCTGTTGCAAAATGAGCTATATGTCGTAGGCCACGTGATATTGTTAAAGAGTATCTAGAAATTCAAAATACACAAAAACGGAAGCGTTTTAAAAATGAAATCATTAAAATGTTTTACACAACATGAACTATACTACAGCACTCCAGCTTTTTGTGTTGGGAACAAAAACATCAAACATGGATTGACATTATTCAACTACTAAACTACTAAAACAAAACTTTTAATTTTAGATACATTATTTGTATTTCTCCTTGATTTCTTTTGCTTTAACATCTTGGCAATGCCAAAATTTCACTTATTCAAACTGTATTTTTACCTGTTATTATTAACTGTAATTCATGTTTCCCAACCCCTTGCAATAAACCAGCTAAATAAATCAGCGTCTACTTCTTCCTTCCTTCCTTCGTTTCCCCAAAAAAAACTTGCAATGTAATGCCCCCAACAAAATCAGCTTATCAGTTCCCAATATCTCTCTATTCCATAATATAGCTTGACTCGCTACGGCTGATGATGATGCGATGCTACGATGAAAACTTTTTTTTTACTGATTATAAGTGTTTGACCTTATCCACACTAATGATAGTAGTTTCAATTTAACACAACGAATATTACGATCACTATTTATTTAATAATATATTATATTACAACTTAATAATAGTAGTAGGTTGGTTCATTTTTTCTTCAGATTTGCCAGCCAGATATATTTAATCAAGGTTATTAACTGTTTTATATAGAAAATATATAATATTATAATAATAGGTAAGTAAAAGCGATGATGAATGATGATCTACCAAGTAAAGTTATGTTATTTTATGATGCAGTTCAGCAGTAACCTTCTAACACTGAGAGGAGACTCGACTGATAGTTGACCACTACTACTACTGCACTCACTGTTTGCGTTGTTGTGTTTTGTGATGATGACTTAACTTTTGTATATTTATGACTAACTAAACACGGTGCAGATACAATACCCAGAATACCACCATGTTATTATATCATCATCACCATCAGCCGTGCATGTGTACTGTGTATGTTCGCGTTCGCATAAAAATAACATGAAAATGACTTGTGATTTTTGTGTGGAGAAAAAAAATTGAATGCAGATGTGTGGGTTGTTTACATTTCCTAGTATGTGCAGCTTCCCTGCACTGCTGATTGTTGTGCTGCAGATTGGTTTTGCAGGAGTGGGACAGTGCCCCTTGGTCTGGCAGTTGTAGCACCCCACGTCCAAACAACGTTTAGCATTGAAACCGTTTCGTTTTTAGGATTTAGATAAGTGATCTTTCCTTTTTGTGGAAAGATTAATTTTTGAATAATTTGGATTATGAATTTAAATCAGTGTTTTTTTCAGTTTCATTGTTAAAAATGGAGTTTTAGTGTAAGGCAGATTGAAATAGGGTGGGATTGATTTGGGGTGAAAGGCCAGAACACAAGTGTGGAGTAGGGTTGGGTTATGTGAAATACAAAGTTGTGTAAACAAGTATATCTGCTGTTCTTTTTGTGGGGAAAGAAAAGAGTGGGAAATGTAAATTGAAGGTGCGAGAGATGGAGATGAGTTTATTTAGAAAACATCTCAGATTTTAGGGTAGTAGAGTACGGAATGAATGAATAATTTGCCATTCACACACAAGTATTCGCTGCATACAGTAAATTAAATTGGCAATTAAGCAGCACTGATTACTTTGTTGGTCAAGCGTTGTTGTCAAATAGGCAGACAGCGCTGCGTTTGTGGTAATCAATAGTGATTTTTGAAAGTTTATTTTAACTTGATGGGAACAAAGTGCGTGGCTAGTCAAGAGGATTGAAGATTGCAAAACGTGTAAATTTGAAGATAGGCTTTGAAAATGTCTCAGAAAAGGTAATAATTATTAGTGCAAATGAGGGAATTGTGTGGTTATTGAAATTATGATGAAACTATGTATATTTATTTTAATTTTTTATTGTTGCTTTCAGCAAGCCCCGAATTGAATTAGGGGAAATCACTGTTCATAACATTCGCCAACTTAAAAAACTGAATTCAGTCGTGTTTCCGGTATCTTATAACGATAAGTTTTACAAGGATGTACTGCAAGCTGGGGAACTGGCAAGACTTGGTAAGTTTTAGCAATGAGTTTTACAACTACTAATGAGGTGTACAGGTGTACTGTCAGAAACCATGTGCGTATAAACAGTAAAATTATTGATAGCTGCAGTTTAAATTTTAAATTCTTTTTGTATTTGGTGATCCATTTAACCTTTATTCTCTTATATTAGCTCTATTATTGTTGTGTAGTCTCAAAGAGATAAATGGCAATTGACAATATTTTTGAAAATTTTTACAGGCATGTTCAAATCAACAATGACAGCGCAATAGCTTTTTATCAGAAATTTGGGTTTAACATAGTTGAAACTAAGCCAGCTTACTATAAACGGATTGAGCCTGCTGACGCTCATGTACTGCAAAAGAACTTAGTGAAAGGTGGTGGTAAAGGGAGTAAAGCGGTTATAGGTTAGAAAATAGTTGTACGGATTATCGATTAATCTACTCCACTACTATATTTACGACCTTGTTGCAAGTATTCTAAGCTAAACATTGTTTTAAATTAATAAGTTTGTAAATTGTAGAAACAGGTTTGTATTCACACGGTTGCCGTTTTTATTCGTTCAGAGTGTCTTGTTTGCGTTTGTGAATTAAATTAACCAATTACAATGAGTTTGATTGAATAAACTAAACGAATATTTTAAGCTTGTATAGAAGTAAAAACAGTTTTTCATTCTCAAAGGATGTTTGCAAGATCCAAGTAATCACTCAAGTCAAGAAAAACAATGACAAACCAAACCTTCACATTGGAAGTATGTAAAGTTTCTGTAAAAGCACTGTGTTGAACAGTCTCTAACTGTGAATCCCCCACAATAGGATGAAGCACTGCCAAACATGTAGTGCCCTCCAATTATTTGTCCACAAAAGTACGATTCTGGAAATAAATAATCTGTTGGTGATATTGACACTATTTCTCAAACTCTCTACTATGCTATTGATTTATCTACATAATAAAAATTAATGGAACGTTATTGTGTTATTTTACCTGGAAATACGTTTCGTAAAATTGGCTCATTCAGTATAGAATTGTTGGGGATGAGCAACTTTTCAGACGCATTAAATTTGTACAGGTCAGCCATTGTCTGCAAATGATAAAAATTTAATTTTAATTGATTAATTTAATTTAACGGCATACTATTGATTGATGAAAATACCGCTGAATCCGAATCATTGGTTTTGATGGTTATTCCATTTTCACCTGCCAATAAAATCGGAATGAATTTGAAAATGAAGATAACCATTATCCACTGTATTCCACGAAATTCTGTATGTACGTCCATTTCAAATATATTTTTAACTTTTATTAAGCAAACAAATCAATTCTTGGCTCGATGTCAGTTTTGTAATCAAAGTAAGGCAAGAAATTTATTTTACTACAAAATGAAATTTCTTGTAAAAAATGCAGTCTCCGTATATACTGTGCCAACACCAATATGAATAGATGCAGATTACGGTAATTCCATTCAGTTTTCTGATCACCTCGATTGTGTTTTGTAGCACAAACATGTTTGAAGAGATGCTACAATTAGTACCATTCACAAAAATTGAAACTTTGAATATTATTAAATACATATATTAAATACATTTTTGAAACATAAACAGCAAAACTTGGGTGAACAATACTAGAAACAGCTAGCATGAGCCTACAAACAAAATTGTTGAAAACATGTTGGATTCATGGTCACTAATTACTTTATGCAGTTATTGCAGTTGTTGCTTTGAGGTTGTCCTTATAACATTTTTGTATTAAAAACTTTGTGAAACACAGCATAATTTATTATAAATTTACCTTCTGTTGCATTTATTAAATGCAATTATGGTTGATTTGACACAAATTGCTATTTAAATTTGTTGCTTTGAAGCTAGGAACGTTGTAGATTTGAAAATATTTAAATGAAGAATCCGAGTGATTCAAATTTTTAAAACGAGTAAAAAATATATCTGGCATGTGCCAAGCTTAAAAATATACGATACTCCTTTATGTAATGTCATAGCTGTCATGAAAATACATTTTTTAATATGTACAAGCAGAAGTAAATGCATTATTATTAGAAGTCAACCTTTTAAATAATGAATATAATGTATGTAGTCCATGGCACATGGACGAAGTTGCAACTGCAACTTATGTATTGTTGCATTATTACAAGCGAACCAAACGGAAAGTAGCAACAAATTAGTTTCTGAATTTGTACAATCAACTGTTCGAGCACTATTACTCCACCAAAAAGTTAAACGCAGTCGCAAAATTACTTCTTACGTTACGTTATGATACAGACTAATGATACTGCACACTGCAACATGTTGCCCCAATTCCAATATCTAGCTGTGTTTGTGTTGCTTGCACAAATGGTTCTCAAATTGAAGGTAAAGAAGTATTTTTTGCCTGTCGTTTTATGATATGAATATAATTTTTATATCTAATTTTTTTAATCATTTCCGTTTGCTCGATCAAACCTGCATTAGTCAGTATTGCATACGTATATCGTTTTAAAATATTATTTTGGTTTGCTGAGACACGAAACGCAAATAGGCGTCTCTACTATATCTTTTACGCATTTGTCATTTTTTCCGTTGTTTCAATAATATGTTATCGATTGAAACAAAATCACAACGGGAAATATTTAGAGACTGTTTATAGAATATTTTAAAACTGATAAATAAATTACATTTTAAAAATAATAATTTGTAAGCTTATGCTTTCGAATTGCTTCTAACTTTTTTGCACATCAAGTTGCAGGGCCTCTGTGCTAAAAATAGGAGAAAGACAATACAAATAAATGTTGCGTTTATAAGAAATAAACTATTGGCTTGTAAAATCACTCGTACGTTGCAATGTAATTTTTAGTTTGCGAATAAACTTTTAAAATTAGGTATACATTTTCTAACGGGAAACATTATCACTGCGAAAAACTACCTATAACATAGTTTGGTATTTTCCTTTGCTGCACATATAGGTGGTATATTTACATACCTAATATATCAAAATCTGAAACTCAATCAATCCTTGATTAGAAATTGAACTAAAGGCATAATCAGAAAATATAATTATAATGGATAAGAAATGATTATTGCTACGTATGCATAATTACAAAAATATTTTTGTTTGAAAAGATTAAAATTGAAAGTATTAAAATTCAAATGGAAAAATTCGGCTAGTTTGCATCCGAATTTAGGTTATACGGCCAGCTTGCATGAAAAATCGGCTAACTTGTTGTAGGATTACATCTCAGATCTCACCTGTTCCATTCAGCATGAGACAACGACACATAACAAGAACTCTTGGTACATTTTCGTTGTTGTTGTTGTTGTTTTCTGTGCTCCTGCTCCTACCCTGTTTCAGCGGGACAAACCACTTCAGAATTTTAGAGAGAAAGAAACTCGTTCAACACATCACGTCACGCTGCAAAGTTCTAACAGATATTCGGCAATCTGAACCTGACGCTCTAAGGGTTCCGTTCCTTCGATTTATAAAATTTA
>JAHZMT010001200.1:0-18437 GCA_027743785.1 Sinhomidia bicolor
CCTTTAGCTTTCCAGCCAGAGAACCCATTTTGGGGTAACTGGGAAGAACATGAAACTTTAGCGTCTTTGTTGTACGCAAAACTATGCTATCAAAATCGTTATTCTCATTTTGCCTTCTCAACTGATCCTACTCTCTGATATCATTTTATTTGTCCAAGAAAACTACTAATTGCATATGTATGTAGAAAATCACTTGGAAAAGTAAAGTCTTCCTTTTCCTCCTTCTCCACTTCAATTTAGTCATAAAGTATCCTTTATTTCTTTGCTCGGCTGTTGCTGCTCTCTACATTGAATTTAAGGAGAGAGAAGTTCAAGAGCAACTTCGCTCCGCTCAAAAGCTACACTGCCTCTATACTTTCAATTCCATTCAAATAAGTTGATACTCTCATTACACTATCAGAGCCTTTAACGACCCTTTTTCTTTGTTTTATACATTTTGCCTTTCTTTATTTTTTTCTGGTTGAATAGTTGAGAAAACGGAGAGATGTCTAAATATAAAACTTTTCATATCATTTGTCCCCAATTTCGCTTTGTCGTTTTTATAATGTCTACCTCCACGAATTTTTGTCATACTAGAACTAATAATGTATGTATATTCTCTCATTTCTATTTAATTTAAGGTTCCTGCCATACAAGACTTCTGCTCGAAAACTAAAGAATATTGTCCAACAATTCCTGGACCTGCTGGACCCCCTGGAAGAACTGGCCATAAAGGTATGTACATTGTCAATAGCACACAATCTTAAAAACTCTTAGTAAATTCATTATCTCAATAGTTTATAAATTTGTTTACATGCATATTGTCCGAAAATATAAAACTTTCCCATTTCCGTATATTATGTATTTTAAAATCCCCAAACAGCTAGTTTAATTGTCGCCGTACTATTTTTTAGGTGAAATAGGAGAGCCTGGTTTGCCAGGTAAGGTCGGCGACCGAGGTCATCAAGGTCATCCTGGCATGCATGGACCACGAGGACCAAAAGGGGAACCTGGATTACCTGGTACGAGTAATTGTTCAATAAGAGAAATCAGGTGAAATCCAAACTAATTAGTGCGTATTATACGCCGCTGAGCAGTTTATCTATGTATGCTCTGGCCTATGTTAAGTAAGGTATAATGGCATGATATAGATAGAGAAATAGCATCTAGGTGTTTCTAACTTTAGCTGTTATTACAGTTAATATGTTTTTCTCCTCGTGTTGAAGGCTTTAAGTATTACCTATATCACGAACCTGTAACATTTCTTGCATGTTGTGCTCTTTTTTTCACAAAAAAACATATACTTTGTATTTACATTTATCACTTTCTCTTCCTAATTCTATTTACATTTAAACACTTATGTTGTGATATGCGTCAAACAAAAAAAGGAAGAAAAGTACTGATTCTAGGTATCTACATCTATTTTTACTTTGCTGCGCATACAGAAGAAAACATATTTTTCTAGAATGTTGTTGTGGTGGTGGTGGGTTGTGTTGTGGGAAAGAAAGCGCAACGGAAAAAAAGGAAATATTTTACGCAGAAGAAGGAAGAGAGAGAGAAAACGAGAGTGAATGAATGATCACTCTTTAGAAATGTCATTCTGTCGTTCCTTCTCACTCTCACGTTTTCTTCTTCTTTTTTGCCTTGTCAAGTGCTCAATGCTGTATTTGCTTGATTTGTTGTCCTTGTTGTTGGTTGGTGGTGGTGTGGTGGTACTTAAAGTACCCAACCAACTTACTACATACTACTGATGATGTTTGCTGCTGTCTGGTTATATAGTACACACATAATATAATATATACACATTCAAAGAGTGTGCTACTGGCATGTCGTTTCTTTTACTGATCCTTTTTAACACTGCACTGCACTGGCTCAACAAAGACATTCTTTTTTTTCTGGGGAAAAATACGAGAAAGCACCAAACTAGAGAGAGAGAAGATGAAAGACGGTTTCACTTTTTTGGGTTAGTTTTTTTCGTTTGCTTTTAACTTGTGTACCTGTGTGTATAATAGGTATACTTGTTCAATTCAAGGTTTTCATCTGCAAAGGTAAATTCTTGAAAGTTCCGTCCGAGTAGTTTCCTTATATGTCTGGTTGGTTACATTATTGAATGTAGAATGTTGTTGCGAACTATCAGCTATTAAGTATATATATTAGGTATGTGCTCCTTTCTGTACTGAACGGCACTGCATTATTTATTATTATACGAATATGTCATTCGTTTGCTGCGACGTGTAGTATTATTTTTGTTTTATTATGTAACATCCGGTTTTTGCATACTTTTGAGTACTTGAGTGGATTGGAAAAAAATGTGAAGACATGGAGAGAAATGGCGAATATTGAAAAAGCATGTTTTCCATTTTTTCCTGTTAGTCGATGATATGTACTAAAAAAAGTGTATATGTTGCGTGACGTGCCTGATTTCTCTGTGAAAGATACTTGTACTATTTTGTAAAAAATTTCAAAAAAAGTTAAGTACTTTCTCTTATTATCTGAATATAGGATTACCTGGAGCTGATGGAAGAGATGGATTACCCGGAGAACCAGGTAAGGCGTAGAAATGCATTTTTGTGTTGAAGACGGATTTCTGATCAATTACCGTTATTGAGAGCGTTATATATCTACAATAATATCAGTAATACACATGCATATTATTGGATAAAGGATACACTTACTTCGTTAGACGAAGTATACAAGAGTGTTTACATATTTTATAAGTTTGGAAATCAAAGCTTTCCTTATTGAACAATTTTTTTGCACATATTTCAAGGCCTGGATGGAATCCCTGGAAGGAACGGTCTTGACGGTAGGTTTAACATTTTTTGATTAAGCAGTTAAATTTAGGTCACCTATTTTATGTGTGGCTCCCTCCATACAACTTCTGATTGGCCGTGTTAATTTATCATTCAGGTGTACCGGGAATTGATGGCATTCCCGGGATGGACGGCCGACCGGGAATACCAGGGAGAAATGGCTCCGATGGTATGTAAAACTACAATGCAAGTAAAAAAATATGGGACAAAAAAAAGTTGTTGAATAACTGTGTATAATGCTGGAGGACATGAAGAATGCATGCAATCTGGAAGATTTAGGCATTATGCAGGAAATAATAAAAAAAGGCTGACATTTTTCATGTGTCAAAAAATAAACTTTTCTTTGACAGAAAATGTGTAATTCATACTTGCAAAACTATCACAAACAAACAAACTGCTGCTGTCGTAAAGCTGTCCCCCTTTTTCTTCTATTTCTAAAGTTATGTGTACCTGGCCTGTGGTAGTTTTAGAGAGAATAGGAAAATGAACATAAATTGAAAAAACGAACTCCTTCGGAGCGACGGAAAAGAATATGATATTCGGAATGCAGACATTTTTGTAGAAAAAAATATGTAGGAGTAAAAATGATAGCTAATTTTTTATCCATTTACTAATGTTAAAACACGTCTTTACAAACAAACAAATCATCATCACTATACAATGCACAACACATACAAAAAACCAAGCAGAAACGTAAAAAAGGTTCACAAAAAATATATACACATATTTTTTTTCTTGTTTTGTTCATTCGTAAAAAAAGTTGCGTTTGTAGCAGCAGCAGTATAGCATAGAATAGCGTGAAGAATGAGAGAAGCCCAAGTTGATGAATGATCCTCCACTTGTACCAGTCAACTTTTCCCATTTTTTATCCACAATTTTCGAGGCATTTGAGAAACCTCCTTTACTTCTGTATTGTACTCTCACCAGAGCGTGTACTGTCTGTCTATCTGTGTTTCTTTTTA
Organism: Sinhomidia bicolor; assembly: GCA_027743785.1. Classification (NCBI taxonomy): domain Eukaryota; kingdom Metazoa; phylum Arthropoda; class Collembola; order Entomobryomorpha; family Entomobryidae; genus Sinhomidia; species Sinhomidia bicolor. The sequence continues at coordinate 3,755 of JAHZMT010001200.1, forward strand.
TATAGGTATCCCAGGTTCACTTGGCCCGCAAGGATCTACGGGACCACAAGGACCAAGAGGTTTGTGTGTCCAAACGACAAATTTTCTTTTTTCAAACTTTCTTTCTTAGATGAAGCTTAAATTTAGAGCAGCGAATAGCTGGCATATTTTTTTGTGAAATAACTTGGTTTCGCTGAGTTTGTGATTTGCTTTTGTGATGAAGATGAAGTTGGAAGTATAATATCACAGACTTGTTGTAGGTGTCAAGTATAACGAGAAGAAAGGAAAAAAATGGAAAGTGGAACGAGAAACCGTACAGCTTGTTTCCTTTCCTATGTGATGCTATCTATTTTTTTGTAAATTCTTTCCTGGAAATGGAAATATTTCTTGGTATACAATAATAATATTATGTTTGTGAAAAATATGTGAAAATGAACATTGACTGCGCTACTACGTATTTCAGGAGAAATGACAGTAGCAGAAACTTAAACGCATTAAAATGTTTTACTTAATTGAGTGTTCCCTCCGCGCCCAAAAATTTGACAAAAATTGAGAAGATTGAGCGAGCTCCAGATACTTAATATGAAAACGAAAAATAGAATAGAGATATAAATATATTTATACATGATAACGTGTCTGCGTGACCAAAATAATTTTGTAGGATTAACTTTTCCATTATGATAGCACACACACAGCTGTGAAGTGGAATGGCAGCAGGCTGACAGGGCAAAGAGGCTTTTATGAATTATTACGAAAGGATCTTGTCATGAGAGGAGGAGGTGGAGGATGATGATGATGGTATCTTCATTTTCACATCAGCATCCTGATCAAAAGCTATCATTTTATGGGCAAATAATAAAATGTTGAGTAGGTATTAAGAGAATATTAGTGAGTTGGAAGGGAAAAGAGGTTGAATTGTGTGGTGGTGGTGGCTGTTGTGGTTGTGGCGTTTGCTTTTGTTTTCAGCACAGCAATTCGCAGACAGGCACAAACAAACGCCCGCCGCACTCACACAGAGAGCAGGTCTATTGTTTGTTATTATTTTGAGAGAAAGAAAAGAGTTTAAGAGTAGGTGGAGGAAGACGGCATTATTTCCCACAAAGAATTTTGATAGCCTTTTCCAGAGGTCTCAGGAGAGTCCTCGTGGCCAAATCAGATATGGGACATAACAATGATTTATGATGACACTAGCAGAATGAAAGAAAGAAAAAAGAGAACCACACAAGAAATGTCTATAACTCGGTAAGAGAGAGAGAGAGAATAAAAATAGAAATGCAAGTGCTGATGCTGGGTTGTTGGTGGTGTTTTGGAAATGGTAGATTTTCTTTTATTCTCGCCATGCAAGAAAGCATTTTTGCTCATTGAGAAATTCCAAATTGTTATATGAGCTGAAAGTTTATTGATTAAGTTGTTTTAGTTGTTGGTAAAAATGTTGGAAAAGTTAAGTGTACTAAATAGTTAACGTAAGTATATTATATTAATGTTTTGTTTGAACTTGATATTTTGGTAAAGATTTTTTTTTCTTCATTTTTACTTGATGATTTGTGTGCACTTTGCTGTAATATATTGTCTCAATTCAAATAACGTGCATTAGGTCTTCCGGGTCCCAGAGGTCCTTCAGGAGCGGCAGGTACTGCGGGCAGAGATGGGATACCAGGTATTCAAGCCTGGTCTGTTGGAAATAACACAAACCAAATTCTCATTCCTCCATCTATCTTGGGTATAAGTCAATAATAACTTGTGTACATCAACCAGTGCGATTGTGAGTTCAAGCAGATGACGTCTGTAATATTTTTCTTCCTTTTTGTTCTTATTGAAACAGGTCCAGACATGGGCTTAAACCCTGTGGTTGTTCAGGAAGGTGAAAACGTACGAATGTGGTGTTCTGCGTCTGGAGTCCCGCGACCTATTATAAAGTGGAAGCGAAAGGAGGGAGGCGTTATTCCACTTGGATCTTGGAAAAGTAAGCATGATTATATTGGCTTCAATGTTTTATACAAATATGCTAAATTGATTAGAGATTGTGCAAACATTATAAACATTGTATATTTTATAATTGAACAATTCAATTATACCAAAATACATAAGTAAATCAACGGAATGGATAGCTATAAACATCATCCCTTCATCAATAAACCAAAGTATGTTTGAATAGTGTATCATTTCATTAGTGCTTGTGGCTTTCCACGGTTTGCTAAACCTAAAATATTTGCATTTTATCACAAACCAGGAAATATTTAGAGATATATTTCATTATCAGGAATTCATGGAATTTGTCTATTTTTGATAGAATAAAGAATGCCGAGTGGGCATGTTTGGTGAGATACTTGGGAAAATTAAATTCATTAACCATATTATGTACCATTATGAAAGCTCACACCTAATATGCTTCTCACATTCTATTTTTGTTTCCACAATATTCAATTTTATTAGATTATCTGAGAACTTATACAAGGCCACTTTGGCTGAAATTTTATATTATAAAATCTTTCACAAGCTGCTACTACGTATCCACGTGTCGTTTTTTAATGGATTTTTTTTTCAATTATTGAGTACCTATCATATCTGGATAAAGATCACAAAATAGATAGCTTTACAAAGTAAGCTGGATTGTAGATTGGGAGACAGTAAGCTGATAAACAAAAAAAATCCGTTCACTACTCTAGTAGATATCAACTTAACCTGATCCACTTGATTTTAGTATGGGCGAGAGGGCACGTGAAACAAATAAGAGTAATAATTGGTAACCAAGTTTTTTCCCCTGCTTCCCACATGAGACATTATTTGTGATGTGATGTGTTTGTGCGTGTGTGCTCGCTGTTGTAAACACAACAGACAAAGTTGAATGGATGATGAACCTACCAACATATAACAGCAGTTATTGTTTATAGTGAAAAAGGAAGTTTATCATCGCGTGATTTCGTATCCCAACAAAAGGCAAAAAAATGATGCTACTGCGACAGTCATGTCTGTATGCCCACACGTTATTGTTTTCTCATGTATACAAATGCGTTGGGGAAAGTGACTTTCTTTTCTTTTTTTTACCATTTACTTCATTATGGCATTTCTCCCTCGACTCACTAACAGGAAACCCAAACACACACACATACACACATATTCTCTCATTCCATCAGAAAACCTGGAGAGATTTGCCAAAGGAATCAGCAAAAGACTATATACTACTTGCTTGCTTGTTCCTGCTTACTCCTCCACTTTTTTTACCCTGCATATCATCCCAAACTCTTTCAGAGATTTCCCTCTTCCGCCGCTCACGCAGTTTGTGTACAGACTATTTGAGGAGCAGAGCAGTAGCAGACATCCTCCCAGTCAACTTTCTTTTTTTTCTCTACTTTCTTCTTCTTCTTCTCTCAATTCCCCGAGGACACACAGAATACACAGAATATAGATAGATAGAGAGTTGAGATCGGGCCCCTTGAAATACATTTTTTTTTCTTTCTCCCTCTGCATAGCAAAGCAAAGCTAGTAGAGTAAGAGATTCTCATCTGAGATCATCAAGAAAGTGTCATGTTCGCATAGATCATACACATTCTCGGAAGGATTCTCAAGAAAATGGAATGGGAAAGACGTTTAGCTCACAAGAATAGAACACTTAATTTTTCCCTTCGATTTCCCCTCCTCATCCCACACTGTCGTTTTCATGATTACGCTCTTGTCATAAGAAGCAGCAGCAGCAGTAGTAGTAAAACTTTGCCAACATTATTATTCTACTCTTCTGCTGTAGCAGAACACAAAACCAACAAGCTTTTCTACATACATTTGCAATAATAGTAATATCCTATCTTGTATATATAGGCATATACGTATATATATATTTAATGCTGTTTGACGTAATGTACTAGGTTAGAACTTGTTCGTTTTGTCGGTTGTAAATTACCTCCACTTCTTGCAAAGATTCGGTTAAATGCCAAAAAGCAAGGAAAGTTCTATTAGCCCGTGTTGCTCTCTGGGGAAAACATCTCTGCTAAAGATTGGTTCATTCCATTCTTACAAGCTAGCTAGTAAAACAATAATTCAGTTATATTTTATCTAGGGGGAAGAAGCAAAGTTTATCCTATTTATAGATACATACGTATATATATATATAATATTTTATACTAACCAGCTATAAGCAGGAATATAGTTGTTTCCAGTATATGAGTTAAGTTATCTTATATACCTATTCAAATATCCAATTAATTTGTTTTTTTAATCAGTGAAAAAACTTTTAGTTTAGTGCTCAGTATCCTAAAAGCTAAAAATTATGCTCTTATATATTTATTTACCTATGTTGGTTTATTATGGATACACATATTCGTTTATATTTGCGCATAGTGAAAACAGGAAATGAGTTTGAAACCAAGTAGACCAATAACCAAAGTGAGTGAGAGAGAGAGATAGAGAGAAAGAGAGCACATTCTCAACCGGACATCCACTGGACTAGAGTGGTGGAGGTAGGAAATATGACACTTGTGTTTGAAAGATGACTTGATTATACATATATTTCCATTTCCCTAATAGCAGCAGCGTTATAAAACATCATCACAGGTTAAGACCTCCATTACTACCGAGTCAGCGGGCAGAGTAGTGTCCATCCATCGTCAAATCAAGCCCTCTATGTAATAATAATAATAATAATAATAAAAGTAAAGCATCAGCAAGCTTACCTTCTATTTCCAGTAAAAAAATTGTGAGTCCAGCCATTTCTGTCATCACATCATCGTGACTTCACTTTTCACACATTCCATATTATTCTGATAGTTTATATTCCACGCACGTTCCTTCTCTTTGACAGTCGTCGCTTCCGACTTTTCCTCCTATTTTCAGCAGTACGCGCTCTCTCTCTCTCTCTTTCTCTCTCTTTTGCTTTTTTCTCCAAATGGAATTGCTCCCAGGTTTTTTTGTCATTCTACCACGGTGTTTTGTCCAATATGGCTTTCATCATCATTAAACCTAAAGTAAGTGTATAAAGCTGCAAATCCAGTTTTCAGTAGTCGGTGGAAACTGAACGACGAGTGGCGGTCGTATTACACTTACGAGATTTTGAATAGAGCACCGACAGACGGATAAAAAAATGCCCGCTGAAAAGGAAAAAATAACAGATGAACACAGGTTATCAAATAATATACTACTCGTGTCCACCATCACAAAGGTGATGATGCATTTTGGCGGATGATGCATCAACATATGTATATACACGATTGCAATAATGCGATGTTGGCTCCCAGGTTATTTTTTTTCACGGAAAAGGCTAGTAACAAAACATGAAAAGAAAGTAGGAAGATGATCATCTTCTCCCCCGGAAAAGTACGTTAGTTTTTCTAAAAATGAAAAAAGAGAAGCACAAAAAAAATATTTTGTTATATCCCCGAGTATACCTGAGAGATGTCATCTGTCTACTTTCTAGAAATAATGGAAAGGCCACTGTGCAAAAGTCAAAATAATAATGTGGAATTGGCCAGATTCCTACTAGTGTAGACTAAATAAATAAAATAGATACAAAGAAAAAAAAATCAAATAGGTTTAAATGGAACAAGCCAAAGTCGCATAGAAGTATATTTAGACGGAAAGGGGTAAACTACAACGTTTATATTTTCGTATGCCATGGAGTTTATTTACTTTGTATATTTTTTTAGATGCTAGTAATGTCAATCGAGAAAAAGACAATTTTCTGCAGTCAAACTAGCTGCGTATGTATGTACAGTAATACTACAACTTGGTTTGGTTGTTGTATAGGATGATTGCCATTTCCTTTCCAAATGAGCTTTCTCGCATTGCCTCGTCGCATGTGTTGGTAATAAACTAACATGTTCGTAAATACAGAACTATATGTATGTATGGTGGTGAGAGAGAGAGTCCGTTGTCCGCTTTTGCTTTTGAAGAACAGAATAAATGTAGGTATTTCCTGGCCGGCACTACTGCCTTTGATGATGATCATGATGACATGACCACTAACCATAATGATTCTTCTCATCGTCGTAGGAAACATTGAATACAGTTGACAAATACAAAGAAAAGTCCAAGAGAGAGAGAATGGCGCACGGGACAATAAAGAGTCCGAGAGGCAAACAGGAAGAAGAAAAGAGGGGGAAGAATGAAAGCGAAAAGTGATGTTGACAAGGATCTAATCAAGAGAAAAGATATTATACTAATACGAGCAGGGTTTATCTATACATATATGTTATGTGGTGTACACTGCTACTACTACACCAGCTTTTGCCTTTAGGATGTTATGGCTATTTTCAAGTAACTTTTTTCCCTAATGGGTATATATAGTTTCCTCTTGACTAATTTGTCGCATTGCCAAATTCATGAGAAAACTACATACATGCTATGCTGATAAGCTATGGAAAGGATAAAACATGGACGGACGGACATACTTATGCAATAACAAGTGAGGCGGTATGGGTTCCAATTCAGTGAAGCACGTCCTATTATAGTTTCGAGTTGTAGTAATAATAATAATAATAGTAATAGGGAGGGTGAAAGTTTTTTTGTTTATTTTCTTTAGAAGGAGTGGGAGCACAGTAGTATAGGGTACGTTCAACTAAAGTGAGGATTTTGATGAAACTCGAAAGACAACATCCGCCGATGATTTTGATAAATAATAATAATAATAAAGCAATTTGATATTCAAGTTGATGATGAAGATGATAACTTAATTTAATGAAAGGGTTCAATAATCCAAAAAGTTTTTGGTATATTAAGCAGGATATATTGTGCATGTCAGCGTCAGCCGTGGACGGACCAGTTCTGAATCTTACAAGAATTAACCGTGAGCACATGGGAGAATATGTATGCATTGCAGACAACGGAGTCACTCCGCACAAACAGCGGACCTTTAATGTGCAAGTACAATGTAAGTATAACTGTTATTATATGATATTAATTAGCTTTAATTTACTTTTTTATGGAAGGGGCAAGGAAAACATAGAGTATTGAATTACCCTCTCAATAATGCTGTATTTGTGTATGTGCTATTCATTTCCTGTTGAAGAAATCATTATTTTTCTACATAAAAAATAATGCCGAATCTTCACATTTCCCAAATAAAGTGGTAGGATATGTGTTACAAATCCACATTTAATGACCACCAAAAGCATAAAAATGAATTCCTGTGCATTAAAAGAGTAATAAGTTGGTTCATCAAATGAAAACTTACAGTGGCACGACGCAAATAGCTAATAATATAAGATAATGACAGCAAAAAAAAGAGATTTACCAGCGGTCTAAAATGTTAGTATTATTGACTCTATTAAAGTGAAAGTAAATTTTTTTTTGAAAGAAGATGGGGAAACCCATACCGAATGATAAAACCACACACGTTGTTCTCATTAAATGCTGATCTTCACAGTTCAGATTTTTGCACCGTCCGTCAAAAAACATAAGATATATAAATATATATACCTACCCCACGTTCATGTATGGCTTTTACATTATTATATTCCGGTGAAAAAAATGTATTTCATTTTATCATTATCATCATCAAACTAATATCACGTTACAAACCAAAACCACCAAAGAGATCCCAGCAGGTTTTCATTTTCTCATTCAGATAGATAGTTATGCCATCATCATCCCATAGAATTGTCTGTATGACTATATACCAGCAGCTTGGTAGCATGTAGGCATTTTCACTCACTCACTTCTTGTGTTAGTGAGTGAATAAAGAAAAGAGAAGCAAGTAGAAAAAAATATAGTATATCTGGCTTGAATCCGGATGTATATAAACCATGTCATTAAGCAAGCCAATCCATAAAACATGAAGTTGGAAAAGGAAAAAAAATATCGTATATCTGGCTTGAATCCGGATGTATATAAACCATGTCATTAAGCAAGCCAATCCATAAAACATGAAGTTGGAAAAGGAAGCTTTTATGTGGACATTATACAAAAAATACCATTTCTACCATGCCAGCCGAGAGCTTACTCACACTATCTTATTTTCCTTTCACAGTCCACCGATCTTCTTTGAGATTTGCTTTTTTGTCTCTGTTGCTGCTGGTTGGTGGTGGTGGTTGATACCTACGACTTGATCCCTACAGTTCATACCTGATCGGATTTAACCTGTGGAGAGAAAGAAAGAAGAGCAGCAATAACATAGCATTACATACAAAATAATATGTTCAGACTCAGACCGTACAAAAAAATCGTATAAAGGTGCTGCTCTATATGGGCACATGTAATAACAAACTGTTATTAGGTGAAATGGGCGCTATATGAAGGTAGAGTGGTGAGCTTTAGCAGCAGACGACCACTAGGGGGGAAAGGGAGATTCGCTCAAGAAAATCTCCAGCAATTTTTGGGGAATTTCTTTTTGCGGTGAATATATATGCTTTATGAAAGTGGTAAGAATGAAAAAGAAAAAAAGGAGATTGAACTGCGATAGGTATGTAAGTATGTATGTATGAGTGCCAGGAAGGAGATGCTGCGCTGCAAAGCATTTCTTTCAGGAAAAGAAATCCAGGTCGTAGCAATAGAGGAGTATCATTATATTGCATTGCACTTGAATGCACTCGACAAAACCACTTGAAAAAAATAGTAACTCCACCAGGTTTCCATAATATTTTGTACGTAACGCCAAACAAATAGGTTTTTCTATAATGTTTTGTTGTGTTGCCGCTCTTTCTGTGTGTATGTATGTGTGCATGGTACGATTTGTTGTTGATTATTATGCTGTCGATAGTTTCCAAAACGTGGTGGATATTTGAAGGAAAGAAAAACAGCATGAATTCCAGTAAATATATACATAAAAAAATGAAATTGATACCGGCAGATGGTAAAAAAAAATTTGGAAATAAGGTTTGTAGAAAAAAGAATCTACGTGCATTAAGTGCAATGGAATCACAGATGTTGCTGCAGATGGTGAAATCTGTTTGACCCTTGTTGAATTTAAAATCATTTGTTTCCATTATCCTTTATAACTGGCTATTGTATTTTTTCATGTAATATAAATGAGAAAATAATTGCTGTAACACAGATGTTGGTGCAGATGGTGAAATCTGTTTGACCCTTGTTGAATTTAAAATCATTTGTTTCCATTATCCTTTATAACTGGCTATTGTATTTTTTCATGTAATATAAATGAGAAAATAATTGCTGTACAACATTCTGTTGCAGAGAGTGCACAAGCATGCAAGAATTTTTATGTGCAATGAAAACAGAAAACTCCATTCCATTTATTTCCCCTTTTTAAAAAGTAAAAGTGAAATTGTGCTGTATAATTTTGCAAATCTTTTTTGTCTGTGGTTACATTCACTGCACTCGTTTTCCTGGCTTGATATTAACTGCGCTATTTATCCTTAATTATATGTGTATATACCTATATTATTACTTTCATAATTATTTTTATCTGACTTGGACGCAAAATAATTAAAATATGCCATTATTATCCTTGTAAACTTTTAGTCCTCCGCAAATGACTCAACTTTTACTTTTTAAAATGGGCTGAAATAATAGCAAGCAGTTATAAAGTATAAAGCCTTCATAATGCTCTGTGTGCAGCATCTGCCTAAATCTAAAATTGAGAGAAAAGCAAGTCTCTCTCTCTCTCTCTCTCTGTTCCTACTTAATATTAAACAAATTAGATTGGTATGATTCCTTGTGGTGGCGGTTTGTAAAATATTATATTGTCCACACAACGAACGCACATAAAATTAGAGGCTGTGCACCGGCGACAAAAGAGACACGGAAAAGAAAACAGATTGCCTGTTTGAGAGAAAGGCTTATACTTACACACACCAGACACTGCACTGCATTGCATGGGTGAGTAAAGAACGCATACATTTTCTCTCTCCGACTTGCTTAATTCCGCAGCAATAATAATATTAATAGTCACACAAATACAAAATTTATTTTCTTCTTCAAGCTAACAACACAAGCACACAGTTTAATGAGCCAGTATATAAAGTTTTTTTCCCTGATAGAAGCCGTAGTAATAATTTTCAAGAGACTTTTCTTCTTGCAAGTTTAAGTACACCACTTATTATTACCCAGCTTATTCCTCTTCTCTTCTGATTTTGAAAGGAAAATACATTACTTTTAGCATGGACTACTGCTTGACTTAAATTATGACTGGGAAAAACGGTGCGGTAATGTAATATGTGTGTATGTATGTGTGTTTGTGTAACACCGAGTCTGAATAATGCTCGCACTAAACGCCAAAAGTAAAGAGAAAGGACATTAATATTAATTATTACAAATGAGCAAAGGAATATAATGAATAAAGTCTTTTCAAGATTAAAATTAATTAGTTCAACTAGTGAAATAAAATAGAGTACGGTATAGAGTGCACAGGCAAATGGTAAAGTGTTACCGGCCAAGCTACCTATGTCTACCTACCTAACCTACCTATACGCAATTACCAAAAACCAAAGAAATTACTCTGCAACTTGTTACCACTTTCACTTTTACAATCCTCTCTTGTCGTAATAGTGGTTTTGTATATAGAGACGGTATAAATTTCAATGGAGAAAACTTGCCTTTTCCTTTGCTCAGCTACTTGAGAGTGTGATTTCATTTATGAGCATACTTAAATACATTTTATGTGTTGGGAAACAAGGAGAAAGTGAAAATGAATATGGTCATCACTATCATCAAGAGGACAAGCAATCTTACACGAAAAGCCGCTGTTTTATTTTTGCTTTAGAAGACAAGATGAGCTAACTAGCAAGAATGCTGAGAAGAGAGAAAGGGGGAAGAGAAAGAGAAAGAGAAAAAAAGAGAAAATTTGAGTTTGTGAATCTCAGTACGTATAAATAGAGTTGGGTAAAAGTTATACGCACAACATGTTTTAAATTCTAAGATAAGGCCGCACATACTTACACACAAATAAATAAATTATTTTGTCTTTCTGTTACACAATTATTATTATTATTATTAGAAAACGTGTGTATGTGTGCGTGTGTACGTATGCTTGGGTTTTTTTTCGGATTATTTTAGCGGTTCATCTCTGTTGTAAATCTAAATTCTAAGATAAGGCCGCACATACTTACACACAAATAAATAAATTATTTTGTCTTTCTGTTACACAATTATTATTATTATTAGAAAACGTGTGTATGTGTGCGTGTGTACGTATGCTTGGGTTTTTTTCGGATTATTTTAGCGGTTCATCTCTGTTGTAAATTGAGAACATAGGGAAAGTAAAATGGCACAAGGAATGGGGCATGCATTGTGGTAACATTATATAATATATTTTTGCTAAAAGGTATAACTTTCACTTTCCATTGTTTCCTTTCCCTTGCTTGAATATCCAGCAGCACACCAAAATGGCGATGCTTTTCTTCTGTTTTCCTGTCGACTGCTTTCTACCTTTTACATCTTTGTAGCATTTTAATGCAATAACTTTCCCCATTGTCTTCCCGTGATATATATTTACACACAATTTTGTGTGAGGCGTGTGTGATATTAAAGGAAACCACATAATAATCGCAGTAGTACGAAAGAGAATGGAAAAAAAAGTCAGAGACGAGTCGCGTGCCTAGTGGTATTTTTTAAAGGAAAAAAGGACACACTCTATGGTTATTAGTTAAAGCGTTACATACATGCTTCCTGTTGTAACTTTTAGTATTTTACTATATGAAGCGAGCAGAGAGTGAGAGAGTGAGAGTAACAAGCAATCATTTAATTTTGAGATAATTATAACAAACGTGGCCAAGCATTCATGTTCCTTTTCCCTGGCCAGCAAAAGCAAGTCAGCACTCACACAGAAAAAACACTGACGACAGCTATCTCTTTGGCACACACACACACACAACACGCACATTCTAGAGTAGAAAGCTAAAAGGTTCACTCACATGTATGGACGTGGAAAAAGGGGGAAATGAATAAAGTTGGGTGATTTATTCATTTGTTTTTTTCAGTGCTTCTCTCCCATTCTGATAGTATGTCGTGCGTATGACTATTTGAATTTTCATTAAATAGTATAGAAAACTGGAAAATGGTATACCTAGTGCATGTAAACATTTTCATATAAAAAAGCAAAGTTGAAGTGATAATGGCAATGATGATGATGATGATACCCTTCGTCATATTTACTTTCGGTTCTTTTAAAAAAATAGCTCTTTTTTATAGTATTTTTTACACGTATATGGTTGTCGTAAAGAGAGCATGTATCAGAAATACAGTAGTAGTCGGTGGTATTCCTTTTGAGAATTTTAATACAAATAATGTATGAGTGCAACACGTTAAAACACGTAATACGAGCGTGGTGGGAGGTGAGGATATGTATGTATGTTGTAGTGAAGCAATGTCGAAATTACCGACAACAAGCCGCAAACAAATAAACAAGCAGCGAAAGATGAAAATTGTGTGTAGTATGGGATTTTGTATCTTGTCTCAGTGCACTTTGCAATATATCTCATTTTCCCTTTTCTCAAAATGCGTAAAGTAGTAGGAAAATTAATCTGACCCCTGTGCACACTTCGTGTTGGAATCCAAAATGCGTTTGCTCCTTTTGATTTAAGCCAGGAGACGTCAACAATGTATGCGTGTTAGATGTTGCACGTATGTAGCTTATATAGCTTGCATGCAAGCAATAGGTATAATAACATGCATGGAAGAATGCTTGCAGAGTATTTTTGGTGGAACATTCCTCGTTTTTAATTTTGGAATGGAGCAAATGCTCTTCTTGAATAGATATGAAGAATGAATGTTTTTTACTCTGCGTCAATTTTTAAGTGCCTGCTTATCTCTATGAATGCAGTTTGTGCAGGTACATTAAGCATTAAGAATTCATGATGATGATCCTTATTTGGCTTTCAAAGTGTGTGGCTTTTAACCCCAAGACGAATGTGTACTTGCTGCAATTCTAACCACGTAATTTATCATTTTATAAAGGCTACGCTAAACTGACAATTTGTATGTACACATATATCAACAGGCGATGCATTTAATATATATATTTTGCCTCTGTGCAAGTGCCAGTTGCTACTGCTGCTGCCCACTTACTACATTTTGTGTTCCTTGTTGAGTTTGTTTGGTACTCTGTTCATTTTTGTAGGGGTAAATATGTACCTGAAAATGCAATTCAATAAAGAGAAAAAGGCCACTTTATAAGCAAACCCTAATAATCCAAATCGCTTGGCATTAACTTGCCGGGGCATGTTGACTTTATGAAAAACGAGAGGAAATTGGTCTAAACCATAGAATGATTTATGGTTGGATATTCAATTTTAATCTTGCTCTCTGCGTATTTTGAATTATTACGTGTTTGCATGTATTTAGAAGGAATATAGTAGTGCAACAACAAGGACGGTTATTTATGGATTAATTTGTTGATCATTACCCGTTGAAAATACAACTACCGTTTTGGCATGCATTTGTATTTGTGGGGAGAGATTGTAGTTGTGGTCGCATGGTCTGATCTCTAAAAGACAAATTACAGCGTTTACCACGAAAACTTGTTAATATTAATTTACTAATAAATTAATATTTTTTTTTGTTTTTCAGTTCCACCAATGATTCGCATTCAGAATCAAATGATAGGAGCGAGCATTGGCTCCAAGGGCATGTTTGAGTGCTACATTGAAGCGTTCCCTCCTCCTGTAACTTACTGGGAGAGGTCAGATGGAAGAGTGTTGGAAGCCAGTGAAAAGTATCAAGTTGGCACGAAAGAGCTAGGACCATACAAAGTAAATACAAAAAATCTCGCGTTGCCCCCTTTCTATCTAGCCTTGTGGATAGAACTCACGATGATCATTTTTTTTACAGTAGCATTCTAAAATAACTACAAGAATGTTCATACCTCCGCCCAAGTTTGTGATTTTCTTAACAATACCATTTTAATTTTATTCTACTATAAACTCCATTTTTTTGCCTGTAGATTCGTATGATGCTAAACGTGACAAGAGTATCAATTTCAGACATGGGACGTTACCACTGTGTTAGTAAAAATGAATTGGGAATTACAAAAGGCGACTTTACGTTGTACGGTAAGCTCTCTCTCTCTCTCTTTCTACTATATAACACGGGGGGTCGATATATATTTTTTTTAATTTTCCATATATAGAGATGTCTCTTAATTGATTCCCGCACGTGTGATCATGATTGTGTTTTAATTTTAATTTACAGAAGTTGATCCCAGTTTGGTTACCCCACCTGGTAAATCAGTGGGTGGAAAAGGAGTTGCCATTTATGGACAGGTAGGCATGCATGCGAGATCAAAATCAATTTAGAATCAATTACATTGAACAACGAAAGCTGGTTAAGTTGTGCGTAGCAAATATGCATAAATACTGAGCATGCCATTTTTCTCTCCATTTTTTTGAAAGGTTCAACCTGAGCATGTTGATTTGGACGACCTCTGTCCATCTCCACCACCTTGTCCAGATTGTCCTCCGAGAATTGAAACAGGCCGTTGTCGATCAGGCGGGTTTGCACTTCTTGACATGGTTGGTTGGGAAATCTTACCCTTGGGAAATCTGACAACTCCAAAGCCCACCAATCGAACACAAGGTAGCGTCATTTAATCTTTCCATTTCGTTCAACTCAAGTTCAAGACTACACTAGTAGCATTTTCATCTCAACTTTTGTTCTACCAACTGTACTTTATTTTAAAAAAAAGACAATTTGTTTCTGTCATCAAACATGTCATAAACTTTATTTTGATGATTTTGCCAACTTCCGTATTCTGATTCCTCTATTTTTTGTACATTTTATTTGTCTAGCCATTGTAGATATTTGCAATATTGCGACTTGCTTCTCG
>JAHZMT010001201.1:0-15911 GCA_027743785.1 Sinhomidia bicolor
TCCTTCTTCTTATCTTTTTCGAATAAATTATCATTTTTAAGCAGCAAGATGATGACAGATCTCAGGGAAAGAACGGTTGATTAATGTGAGGTAGTGAGTTGATGAAATATGCATGCTCGTGTTGTTTTTTACACCTTTAAGTACATTTTCGTATAATATTTTGAATAAATACACAATTTGTAGTAATCCTTTTTTTGTGATTTTTTTATCTTCCTCTTTGCAGACAGCAGTATTCTTCTGTACGTACCTACTTTTAAACTCTTTAGCAAGCTGTGCCTCAGTCGAACATGGATCTCACATTTCACCAGTTTCAAGTCAATTTATCAATAGCAGTATAAATAGTAGTAATATAAGTAATGCTAATTTAAGAAATAAATCTAGCACACTTGCAAGTAGTTCCCACAATGTGCCCCTTGAGAACCATTCCAGTGGGGGCAATAGACATCATCTACAAAGTAGGCAAGTGTCTACAAGTGAGTGGATCTTTTCATCACTGGTGCAACTAGACAAGCCTTCGACATCCTCGTCGGGTCAACAGCAAGTACTCCCGCAACAGAGTAGAAGAGGAAACTCTGGCTTGACCTACAGAAGTATGCCTGCGGGGGCAGCGTCCAACTCGTATACAAATTATTACCGAAATCCCAACATTTACGCTCAGACACCAAGACGAGTGGATGGAATAAAATCGCAAAGTAGAAGTAGATATAACGGGATCCCTTCACAGAGTCCAGCAGACTTGCCTGATATTAGTGCAGAAAGATACGCTCCAGCTGCTGCAGACATTTCTGACGACGGACTAAGTCGACGAAGAGCTCCGTCTCCGGTCTCTATAACGAATGAACTGAATCGGATAAATTCTGTAACTGCTTCTTCCAAACTACTGCCTGGGGTGAGGAATGAGCAAGAAACTGGAACAACGGGTATATCGAGAACAGCCCCAGCTACGGATCCCTCTCTTCTAGTTACGGAGAGACCAACGAGCACGCAAGAAATGCAAATTTCTAACGATGAATCCTCAACTGCTGTGGATGATGTTCAACTGGGCTCTAGGGCTGAAATAGGAAGTGGACGGGGAGGGAGAAAGCGTGGACGTGATATGAATGATGCGACAACGTCTTTTAATTTTGAGAGCAACGCTCCTATAGTATTTCCAGGAACGTCTCCAGCTGCTGATACAGGGGGCACTATGAGACCCTATGTAAGGCCAGATAAAACTGGCGACACTGTTGAAATGGGAACATTTAATCCTTTTCAAGCTAGGGTTTTGGATGGATGGGCAAGATTAATTGAGCTAAGACGAAAGTCTCAAACTTTTGAAGGAAGAAAAAGCAGTATTTCTAGTGACCAATCTGCAGATGCCAAGATTATCTCTTTGTTGACCATTAAGGGCAAACCCCAATGCGCTGGGAAAGGTGGATATTGCGAAGACATTGATTCATACCCCAGGTTTGTATTCTTAGTATTCATAATTGGAATTATTAATAACATAATCATGAAGAATATGATTAATATTATTAGCTTTTATGTGTTTAAATATTTTTCAGAACTTTTCTCAACCAAATTCTCAACAAAACACTGAGTCCAGATATTTTTAAGGGCATATTTGGAGAAACACTTGATAATAATTCCGTTGTAAGCTAAATGTTATTGCTATTCATTATCTTTCTCATTGTATGTAGGTATGCATTGTTTAAATTCAACTGAATTGTACACATTTTTTTAGGTAACCGATGTCGAGTTTAAGTTGCGTCACGACTTTGATGAGAGTCCATTGTGCTCAGTGAGGGAGCACACTATTTATCCTAAAGCGGCACAAAATCGCAAGGGAAAATACATGTACATAGTCAATCATGATGAGTATCTGCAAGGCATTCGTGTTGAAACGTGCACGTAAGAAAAACTAGTAAATTTAAAAAAACTAAAAAAAACTATTGTTCTTGTAGCTGAGAAATATAACCAAAAAGACCGTTTCTTTACAGGAGAGAAGACGATGGCTGCATGTTCACAGAAGGACATCTACCAGGATACACAAGCACATGCAAGCAAAAGTTTATTTACAAAAAGCTCCTAGCTTTCACTCCAGAAGGCAAAGCAATGCCAGATACATTCCGGCTACCATCCTGCTGTGTCTGTCATGTCAGATCCATGTTCATAAGCGACAGAATAAATCCTGGTGCTGAGTTGGGAAACGCTGATCTACAACCCACAGTTTCGGCGGATGACAGTTCTTGGAATCCCAGCTCTACAACGTTGACATATCCCCATCATGATGACTCGATCTTAACAGTGTCATCCTCATCTCCATTGCCGTCTTCGACGGATTCTGACATTGGAAGTATCACTTTTCCAACCACATCCAAAAATGATCTCCCGTCCTATCAAGTTCCTTCACCTACGACTTCCACTTCCAGCTCGCAATTGCCGATAGGTCAGCAACAGAATACAAGAGCAGAGAATCAGACTGCTAGTAGAAGACTTCATTAATGCCATTAATAAATTCATGTTTTTTTGTCCAGTACGACGGTCAAAGTGATTGTACCATTTTTGCATTTTTAAAATATATTATTCTTTTCAGACAGTACAACTGTTCAAATGTTGTCTCTCAGACCAGAATTTATTTTTATCGTTATTTTACTACTTTTATCGTTTTTACTGAGGTTGTGATTAATGCAAATGTGCTACGTGTGAAGCAAATGTAAGTTTATACTACTTTTTTATATGAAATGGGAAAAGTCACTCTGCTTGTTGTTACAGTCAGGCTATAAAATGAGAACTGTATGCTTTTATAAAAATTACAATGTTAAAATGTACGTTTATGCAAGCTCTTGAGTGGTTTTTGTAGAACAATGGAGTTTGCACTGTATTTAGGAGCAGGCTCCTGCTGCAGGAATTGAATTGCAAATTAATCCTAACATATTGTAAAAACCATCAAACTTCATATGTATTTGTATTTTTAACTAGTGCAATGTTTGAGTATGCTTATGTGTAGCTACAATTTATGTAATTGTATCGTTAATTTATTGCTATTTGAAACAAATTGATGAATGTTATTGTTCTTCTTAAAGTAAAATTGTTTTTTGTCATTGTGTCCAGCTTACTTGTGTATATGTACCAAAAATATTTTAATATAGTGACAGTGTCTGGTATTGAGTCAGTGCGGTGTATATAGAAAATGGAGTAGACGTATATATGTGATGTTATTTTATCAAAAAATATATTCTATTTTTTGTATTTGTAGGATTAAAATTTTCGGAAGTTTGTGCTAAAAATTGTATCACATTCAAGAAAATATATGTTCCAACCTGGAAGTATACGATATGTTCAGGTTTCCTGAAGTCCTTTTACTAAAAAAGAGTGGGCAATGCGGACATGATGGAGATTCACGAAAGTATAGTCATCATAAATTAATAAATACCTTTTTACTAAGGTGTATTAAAGCAAAACATTAAATAAGTAATAAAATATAAACTTTAATTGTTTTTGTTGATAACGAAATATATAAAAAAATAAAGGAAATGCAAAAAAGTAACTTCTTCAAGTAATGAACAAAGAATGTTTTATCTGCAGCGGAACAATGAGTCATCACGCAGTAGTCCTTTAGAAACTATCCTTACATGTTATGTACCAACAACAGCAAATATAGTGGAAATCCCTTCTCACAAACAGCTAGTCAAAATCATAAATAAAAAGCGTACACATGTCCTTCTTCTAATGCCAGCAAACAAACGGAAACTTTATTACACATGAATGGCAACAACAGCACAGCAAATACACCAGACATTGTAATGCACACCTGTATTTTACATGGGATTTAGGCACGGGAAAATAAGCAGACACAGGTACATCATCATCGGTCCTTTCATCTTACACAAAAGTAAAAAATAACCCTACCCACATCACACAGCCAGCTAACAGTGGAAGCCAAAAGCAAGCTAATGAAATGAATCATAATATTACGTATGTATATATATAAGTAGTGTTTGCTGCAAGCAACTGACTATTGAGCTCTCTATCCTATTGTACTTTGCATCTGCTTTTTTTGGTGTATTAGTCATTGTGCAGGTGCTATGTAGAACTCCTAGCTGCTAGCTTTACATTTTTTCTTACCTGCCAGAAAATACAAGTGCTTAACTACAATTTTGCATGCAACCGTGTATCCAGTATTTTTTTCACAAGTCACGACAATGTACATTTGTGGGATTAGGCGTACCCATGCATATACATACAGATTAGAATCACAATCCTTTTATGTATTTTTAACGTCAACTTTTTGCTATGCCCTGTTACAATAATGTACAGTATAATCAAGAAAAGTCTATTGTTCTTTTGGTTATATAAACCAAAGATCATCTTATCCCAACAATATATACGTACGTATAATATAAACAACAGTCCACAACTGCACCACTGTTTCAATGACAAGACTGATAAAAATGCTCTCTGACAATGGGCAAGTTCCAAATACTTTTTATATACACACATTCTTTCAGAGATAACCATACCAGGAATAATAAATCAGATTAAAAAATAACGAATACATTTCAGTACTTTTTCAACTTAACTGAAACAAATAAAGGTATCAAATTTGCAAATCTCATTTGTTTGATGAACTACACAAACCCTTTAAATTAAGCGTCCCATTTCTCTCTCTCTCTCTGTCTCTCCCTCTGTTTTGTTCTGTTCTTTTTGTTTGTCGGTTTTCCTTTTTCTATTATTCATCTAAATCTAGCTTATATCCTACGACTTTCTTTTTGCGACTATCAGTTCATAAAAGTGTGAGTGTGTGTCTGTGTGTGTGTGCCTCTACGCTTAACTTGGGCCTGTACACTTGATCTGGGTGGCGGTAGTGGTGTTGTGTGGGTATAAATAGAGAGCGACCAAGCAGGTTGCAAGTTAATATAACGGCCGGTCGTGATACCAGTTTGTTTCCAAAGAGCACACAGCATCATTTCATCCCGTTACTTCTGCTCCAGCTCATCTTTTCCAGACGGAGCGGATAAAGCACATCTCTGAAAATTCCAGCATTGATGACAAGCGATTGCAGAGTTCATTCAGCTGCTCAGTCTTTTGATATCTACCTGACTGAAAGGAGGGTGAGGACAAAATTTAGTCTCCTCGTAATAAAGACCCAAAACACGTATCTTCTATATAACATGGAAAACTTTTTGATGTGGTGGTAAACCAATTCTCCGTTCTAGACCACTGTATAGTTGTCATCACCATTTCCATTTTTGATTCCCTTTTCCAATTTTTTTATCAATAGCAATTTCCAATAAAACGTTGCTTTGTACCAATCCAATTTTTTTCTTCTTCTTTTCTAGAGTTACCATCTGTGAAGTGTGTGTGCACTAGTGTGCGACTTGGAATTGAATCTTTTTCTTGTGCAGAAAGAAACCTTTCATCATTTTGTGTGCTGTGTTGTGTATGTGTGTGTGAGAGAGAAAAAAAGCAAAAAATTGTGTTGAATTAAACTGGTGAAGCGTAAAGGCCCACTTGCAAAAAGGTGGTCCAAGATAATCTTCAAAGCACGCACTCGAATAGGCAAGCATAATATCTATCAATCTTCATCCTATATATACATGGCTCACTATAATTTCTCAAAGGTATAAGGTTATCTATTTTCATTTGGTAGTTTGAAAGACGTCATGTCATGATCCACCAAGAAAATTGTATATGGGTAATTATTTCCAGCTGTGCGGCAGGCAATGGGAAATAAAAGCATAACCCTCGAACAATGGCGCATTTAATAACGCTCGAATCCAATATCATTCCATGGAATCTTATTTGTACGTACTCCTGTCCGAGCGTGCACACATAGGTAATATAACAACCAACCACTAGGATCATCATCAAAAGTCTTAATTCTTTTGGGGACAAAAGTAATAGCAACTCTATGAATGAATTATTATAGACATGATGTTATGTGTTTCCAATGTCTAGTAGTGGAGAAAACTGAAAAGGAGAATGCCTAATGTAGAACCGCACACTGTGCATATTTCATACTGTGCACACACACACACACAGCAGCACCAACCAACCATCCGCACCACCACGTACATATTCTCAAGTCACACATTTTTTTTCTTCTTTTCTGGGGTTGCATTTGTACTTTCATACTGGCAGCTTCAAAAAGTTATATCTCTCTGTTCCCTCAGCTCTGTTTCACTCATTCCGTTCTGGAAGTGGATGACAGTCACTACTGCTTCTCGCACACTTTTTTTCCATTCTTGTGTAACTCCTCGTTCTCATTGAATGGCAATGCTGGTGCCGTAGTAGAGAAAAAGAGAATGTGTGGAGATTTAGCGAACAAAAAAAAGAATTTTCTCTGTCATTCTTTCTTAGTCGGTTGTGAAAGTCAGGGTTAAAAAACGCCAGGCACTTTTCTCATTTTCCTGCTGCTCGTCACATTTAACATCCCTTCTTGGGCATTCATCTTCTTCCCTTTGCCAATTCTTCAAGAAGCGACAGCTTCACTCACTAACAAGAATAGCAAAATCCTCGGTGGAAAAGAAAGACAGAAAAAGAAAGGATTTTTTTTGCTAACGTCTGCATTTTCAAAAAAAGAGAATTTTCTTCTCGCACATACATATAAATACTACTATTACTACTACATACATGCATGCTAGTTGGAGAAAAGCGCGAGTACTATAATAGCAGGAGTAGTAGTAGTAGTAGTCAGAAGCTATTACTACAACTTTCCAATCTTTTCTTCGAGTGTGTTTTCATGTAAATCTTGTGTCTCCTTAAGCTTCATCCTTTCCTCCAATCTATTTTCTGAAAGGAGAAGAAAAAAAAGAGCTTTTTCTTCCTTTTGACATCAAATGAAAATGTCTCTTTGAACAAGTTTATTTTTCTGTGTGCAGCAGCCTTCTTAAAGAGCCATATATTTTTCACCATTATTCTTCAAAACACAATTTTGTGAGCGTGCAGTTTTCAATAGAAATAATAACAAGAAGAGTGTTCTCTTCAAGTATTCTCAACCATTAATAATAACCTGCAAAGCAAGCTTGATATTATTATCATTATTTTGATTGAAAACGCCTTTAAATAAATGAAACGTAAAAATTGCCACTTTTATGCTTGCTTACAGCAGCAGTAATACATTTTCAACGAGAGAAGGAGGAGGAGGAGAAGGACATCTTGGAGCAGCGTGGGTTCTTCTGAGTACAGTACATAATGTGGAGTCAGCTTTGTTCGTCATGCACGATCACTTGATTCATTTGCCGTGTTTTGTGTGAGGATATAAATACGCCATACCATCAAGACTGCTAAGGAAAGGAAGAAAAAGTGACGACGGATTTGTACCATTTTTGTAACAACTTTTACCGTTCCCGGTGGTGGAAACTTGTTTTTTTTTCGAAAAAGAAAATGTTATCTCAACTTGTAATGAGGAATCAGCGTGCCATTGCAGCATCCGGTCCCAGATTCACTGCTCGACTGCTGCTTCTCTTGTCGCTTTTGTTCTACATGTTTTCAGGTATAAAAAATTTTTTTGAGTATATTTTTTATTTAATTAATATCAAAAGAAAGGAAAATTTTTGCATAGGTAAATATTTTTGAAAAAAATGGGATACAAGGATGCGCCATAAATATAGCACATTAATGATGTATTTTTGTTATTGTGACGCATATGGAAGCAATCATATAATAACATCGTTATTTCAAGACTTGATATTCAAGTGCTCTTCAGGCTAATAATAGAGAAAACGTAATATTATGTATGTACATACATACCTACCCTGATATTGGAAGCACACCCTACCAAATTTGCTGACTAGCCATTGTTCTAATCTAAACAGTAGCCATGCAAAATGCACTACCGTAGGCTGTGTAAAGGAAAATGTGGATCATTGTCTTCACCGAAAACGGCACGTACCACATGTAGCTGATTTTGTATAAAGCTAAAATAGTGGGAAAACTTGGATAATGTGATAGGCATATTTAAATACACACCTACATAAGCTACCTATAATAATAGTACTTTGTTTTTTGGACGAGTGAGTCGTCTTCTCAGATCGGTTTCAAGGGAAGCTGTGGGGAACCTTGAAACTGTGACAGCTGAAAGGATGATAATGTTACTACTACTGCTTCATCTTCCATAATGAATGCAGTGACATACACATCATCAGAAAGCACTTGATGAAACAAGTCTATATTCCTATACTGCTGTAACGGCGACAGTAATGACAGCCAAAACGTAGGTTCTATCTATCCCGTTGAAGCCCCAGATACTGCTTTCACTTGACATACATAAAGTAGCCCAAATTAGCTGCACACTTGAATTCTACTCTGCACACGTCATTTTTTACCTGAATAGCAATAATGATGTTGATGAGGATAATGTACCAGTCTTGCACAAAGTCAACACTTGTACATACATACTTTATATGCCTAATTACAAGTTGATAAGTTGAAAACCTACCTTTGCACAATTGACGGTAAAATGTTGATGAGGATAACGTACCAGTCTTGCACAAAGTCAACACTTGTACATACATACTTTATATGCCTAATTACAAGTTGATAAGTTGAAAACCTACCTTTGCACAATTGACGGTAAAAATTATTTAATGTAGCTTTTACATTATTCATGCTTCTTCATTTATAAAGTAATGGCATTTTCATCTCTAAAAAAAGAATTTTCATTTTCCCTGTTATTGTGCCGTCATGTAATGACAAAATTCTTTTTTTCTACAAAATGAACCACTTTAAAATATGAAATCTTACATTTTCTTTCACAACATCTAACGCACAAAAGTGTCATTTATGGTTTTATGGTTGAGTACCCAGTGTTGGAGATGAATTTGAAAGCAAAAAATTATTTCATTTTATTATGATCACACAACGTCGTCTCTTGTGCCCGTTTTGCTGCCAGAAATTTTCTTTTTTTTCTCTCCTCCCCGTATTTCGCTCAAGAGGAAAAGTGGCTCCAAGCAAATTTGTTGACGACACTTTTACCAAGCTAGCATAAAATAACATAAGCAAGCAAAAAAGGAAGTGAAGCCTTTTTCTCCATTCAATTTTCAACAATAGAAGGAACTACTACTGCACTAGACTTTTTACTTTACGAATGAGTCATGCATGAGTGCATGCATACAATTCGAGCGAACATTTCGTTGATTCTTCTTTTTTTCCTGTTCATCTTTTGACATTTGCTCAGCATTCGTTTACTCACATTTATTCCTCATTTATTTTATTCAGTTTATTGCGCATTATATTTACCGTTTTTTTGTTTTGTTTCTATTTATTTAACTTTTTGTTTAGTTTGCAAATGTATTTCATGTTTTGAGTGCTCAAGCCTGAATGAAACTTACTGCCCGGAGATGATGAGTGATGATGACGAAGCAATCATTAAATATAATGATTGCTCCTACATTCACGAGGGAAAGTTTTGTGTGAAAGCCGTTGGTATCACTGGAGGTATAATTTACAAATTTTATTTTTGAGTTTGACAATAATGCTTTTTGCTTATCCACTTTGCATTTCATTTAGTGGTTAATGGTTTTGGGAAAATAATTGCTAAAAAAATTTGGAAAGGACTAACCGAGTACTTTTGCTGTAATCTATCTTGTGTGAAAAGTATTTACGCGAATAATGTAATTCCCTTCGCATTACATTTACTCCATTATCTATCATCTTCAACATGTCAGTCTTCATTTGGAAACCTTTTTATCCTATGCATAAATTTAGTACTTGGTGTGACTTTCACCGTTCCGAAAAGCTCTTTCTACTTTCTCTCCGTATTTGTAACACGAAGGCATCCTGTTTTTTTTACTTTTTGTCTACAAAATCTCAAACATGGTATTGTATAGCGTAACAAATAATGATGTATATAACTAGTAACTAGGCTTAAAGACTATGTGCTTACCTATATAGTTTATAAGGCTTTACTGAAGAACATCAATCACAAAAAATATAAGTATCTACCTACATATACCTGTGTTCGTAAAGTTTACTTGCTAAAAGGAAAGCTATGTCAATCTACTCAACTTACTAATTGACATTAATTGACATTGTGACAAAATTAGGAGAAATTAATCAAAAATTAAATTAAAACTTTTAATGCCAAACTTTTTAACGAATGAGTTCATCATTTGTTGNACTTACTAATTGACATTAATTGACATTGTGACAAAATTAGGAGAAATTAATCAAAAATTAAATTAAAACTTTTAATGCCAAACTTTTTAACGAATGAGTTCATCATTTGTTGGGAACTTTTTTTTAAAAATCTTTCTATATATTCTGTATATTCCTTTTATCGGCAATTTTCCAGTAACAACTGGAGAACTATACTGCTTTGTCTGTGATGAAACGGAGAGTCAAGATTTCGGGTGCTCATCTACACTTTTTTCTGCTCCTTTGACTTCGTGTCGTGATACTTTTGACGCGCACTATTGTATCAAAACTGTTGGCCTTTATGCAGGTGTGTGTGGTATCTACAATCTCTTTGCTGTGTATGTAGTAGCTATCTACGTACTTGTGCTTAACAATTTTCCCTTTTGTTGCCTCCATTATTAATATTAATAATAATAATAGTTTCCAAAAAGCTTTTTCTTTTTTGCTTTTGCCAAAACTTCAAAAACAACTTTTCGGGAAAAGTTATGAAAGATGTATATAAATTGATATTGTAATTTGAAACGATATTTATTGACCTGACAGGAAGTTTGGGTACAAGAAGGTTTTGTTCCTCGAGGGACTTAGGCAATTACTGTGAATACATAAGGAGACCTGGCGATCAAAGAGAATACAGATCCTGCATGTACACCTGCACCGGTGATGGATGTAATGGAACAGGCAGACCTAGCCTTCCAAATTTATGGTCTCTTGTAGCCGCAAGTGTTCTTTCCCTGCTTGTTTGTTTCCGGGATATTTCCTCGTCAACTGTGTTCAACGTCAGAGGACTGTCAGTTTCATGACTACTCCTGTCATCACGTGTAATGGATGATGGAAGTAGTTTTACTTAAACTAACTATATACATTTTCTATTTCCGGTTGTTTTGACCCCCAAAAAATGGAGTAAAAGAGAATTTGTTACATGACTAACTAAACTTAGCATTCGAGAGGATTTTATGTGATGGATGACTGTATACCAATTTGGAACTTTATTCTTTACTTGCACGAAAGAAGAGAGATGTGTAATTATTTAAATGTTTTTTCTATTGTTCTACCCGTACAAATCGTACAAAACTAGCACAAAAGTTATAGGCTACATATTTAGGTGAATCACATCAACAACTAAGAACAACAACACGTGTGAGAGGAAATTGAAATTATCATGAGCAACAGACAATGCTAGATTATTATTATTATTAAGTTAGCATAAGTGACCAAAAACTACTAAAGCTATTATTGTGAATGTACCATCCATCGATTTTTAGAGCTTACCAGTACCCGTAGTATTAGCATACCCCAACTCCACCTACAGGATGGCTCATTGTTAAAAATAAATGAATTGTTATTATTACGGCGTTTTATAGCTTTAATGATACTGTTGTTAGTTGTGCGCGTATAAACGTATATGTATTTCTGTACTTTTGTCCCGATTTTGTGTTTTAAAAAACAAATACAGATGTAAATTCGATGTAATGATAATTGTATTCAAAAAACTTCATGATATGACATATATTTTGAATTATGTGTATATACGAGCTAGCTAGTTATATATAGAAAGCTCTCTATATATTTATTACCATAAATAATAAAACTTTATGTGTATCAATTTCAAATTTTATGGTGTTGAGCATTTGTTTTTAATGCATAGTACAATGGATATATATGAAATGAAGATCAAAATAAATTTTCAATCAATTTATGAAAATACTAAACTGAGCATGCCAAAAGCTGTTTGTTTTCAAATCATTCATTCGATGTCATTTTCAGTATTAAAACAGTCAAGTTTGACAAACATTTTTTTATTCTTACGTTGTTTTTCTTTACTTCATATAATTCATAATATTTCTGGGGCACATAAAAGGGTTCATGGGGCAAAGACGTATAAAACATGTTTTGTGTCTTTTTAAAACATTACTCAAAAGACAAATTTCAGTTTCGATGATGCTTTTCACTATTATTCTATATAAGTTGCATTTTTTAAATATAAAATTTCACTCCTTATTTTTTCTCCTTTCTTAACATCATCAACGTTTAAGGTTTGATTTGGAATATATATAGTTGTATATTCTTCTGATGAAAGTATATAAAGTATTAATAAATAAACTTAACATTATTTATATGTAAAACTCTAAAATATATATTATATAAATGTATGTATGAATGTAGTAGTAGTAGTGTAGTAGTAGATTCATTGTTTCTCCAACTTTTTTTCAAACTGCAACAATCACATTTTATGTATGTAAAAAAAATTACAAAAAATATTTACAGCAATTAATATTCAAAAGTAACATTCAATTATTACGTACAGGTAGTTTATAATTTTGTTTATATTCAGAGGACAATAATGTAGTAATAATGCTTCTGGAAACTTACACGGTAAGATTATTTTATGTACTTTTATACCAAGCAAATAATACGCTGCATATTATTATTTTATAACATGCACTTTAAAGTATTATTTGATAGATACTTTTTTGAGCAAAGCATCAATTTATGACCATTTCCGTTTGATTGCCTTTTTTAAATGTTTTTTTTCACGATTTTCTGTTAATATTGCATATGAGCTTCAGTTAATAGGACTTGCACTACATCTCCAATTAAAGTTAATAAAATTATATAGCTTCGTTAAGTTCATTACATATAGTATTTATACCTGTAGTAATTAAATGCTTCAAGCAGTAGTAGTGTAATATTAACAATGTAGACATTTTCATTCAAACTATTACGCACTTACACACATAATTAGCATCATAACAAAAAAAGAATGGCTCTCAAACATACAATTGCCTCATACGCATGCATACTTTCGATCAGTCAGTCAACGGTTCATGTTTTCAGAATCATTGTTTTACAACTAATTGATTTACAGGCTACCCAATCTATAAAAAGTTTCTCCTTAAGTAGTAAAAAGTTTTGTCTTTTTTAAAATAAAAAATTGTCCAATATTTTGTGGATTGTTTTTTTAGGAGCGACCTTCTATTTTCCCATTAAAAAGCGTAAAAGGTACACTTTAAAAATGATTTTGTATTGTATCGAGAACAAAACTGAGAACGCGATTGAAAACACATTAAATTGAAATAAAACCCCAAAAACAGTGAACTGTTCTTTGTCCTTGTACAGGACTACATGTATAATACTAAAAAAATTAAAAGTAAATTTTGATATTATTAGAAGGTATAATTACTAGGTACTACTATCAACTATTACTATTATAACAATCTAACTACAGTACATTTATAATTGCACTTAATTTGGCTTTCAAGAGAATGATAACAATAAAAAGTTAAACTTTAAAAATACTATATCTGTAGCTATCCTCTAAAAATGCTTGGCTTATCTACATACTGTCCTATTTATATATATTTTATATAATATATAAGCTAGCTAAAAGTAAACATTATATAAATATACATTTGAAGTTCGTTTGGGACTATATACTATTTTCAGCAATAATAATAATACATTATATTAGTACGCAACAACTGGATAAGGTGAAGTTATTTGATAGCTATACCTGAATAAAAAAGAACATACATCATACATCATAACATCATTAAAAATGAATAATTATTAACAACTTTGTAACTGACATGTCGATTGGCTTGTTTCCATTTTAATAGGAATTTATATAGTATATATGTACCTACAGGTAAGAATATGTATATATATATAGATTTTTTGTATATATAGCTAATAAACTTTTTTTGCATTGAAATCCAGAGTTTGACAAAGTTTTAAATTACAGTAATGACGAGGAGTTCCTGCGTGGTCCATTACCTTGAACAGTCTGCTGCTTGCTAATTAGCTACTTGACGAATTCACTGGGCATCACTATCGCTTGTCGTGTCATTTCCATTTTTTTCTGTATCAATAGACATAATAGTCATTAGTTTCCAAAAAAACTTGATATCTTGGGAATAGCAACTGAACTGAATATTAAAGTTTTTTTATTTAAAAAAATAGGTAGTTTTATTTATACATCTCACTGATGGAGTACCTTTCTTTCCCTGGTAAGCATGGCGTCTCAGTCTATCATAAAGGTCTTCTTTATTCCCATATATACTAGCGTTAGATCTAGCTAAGCTATTTAACTGGCCATTGGCATACCCTTCTGTAAAGTGAAAGTTGCTCTTAGTTCTAGTAGTAGTTGTGAATATGTACACTTGATTTGCTATGTTCTAGGTAGTAGAATTCAAACCTTTCATGTAAGTTTCATTGTAAAAGTTGGGCATGTCCCACCCATCTTCTTCATCGTCGTAATAGTGGGCGTACGTCGAATGATGAGATGGAGCTATACTCTCTGCGTATGGGGCTGCACTGGGAGCTCCATAATAGAAATTGACTTGTGATCCTGCGGTTGGATCAGGTATCGTAGACGCAGCAAGCAGCTTCTTGGGCTCTCTTCTTTTTGTTGATCTGGAGAAAGGATTGTAAATTATGAGACAATGCATGCAAGGAAAAGTACAAGATTTATATAATATTATATTATTATTGTCTGGCAAACTACCTATGGCAAATCATCCAAATGAGGAGGACAAGGACGATGATAAAGAACACACCAGCAGCAATACCTCCTGCAATGTAGGCAAAATCTGATTTCTCCATACATTGCTTTCCAATGAAGCTGCCAGAGCATTCGCAGAAAGGTTGGCCCTTTTTGTCTTTATGACAGGTTCCTTCGTTGTGGCAGAAACCTTCGCACAAGTCTATAAAAGCAGCAAGAAAATTGGAATGAGTATAAGGGCTATTTTTATGCTTTTCACTTTCAGTGTCTCACATTTCCCCAAAATTGTTTGTATGCTTTTTTACCTATGCACGTATCTCCAGTTCCATTGAATCCAGGCTTGCATTGACAAGTGTAGTCTCCACTCTCTGGAATATGGAGACAGTGTGCATTGGGATCACAAAGAGTTTCCACTCCATTAACATCACAAGGATTGTAGCAGTCCTCAAGTTTGGTCTGAAGAAATTGAACGTAAAGTTAAATATGAAATCAATGAAAAATATAATTGGCGTAAAATTAATTTTCCGTTGAAAGACTTACAGCTCCAGACGATTTGGTTGAAGTATCGGCTGGACATGTGATACATGAAGTTTGCTGACTTTCAGGTTGATATGTTCCTCTCTCACAGAACTGACAACGGTTTGCGGTAGTGTTGAGATAGTATCCTATATTTTAAGAATAATATATGAGCATTTAATATATGCGTGCTATCTCCGTTTTTAAAGCCTTGCTTTTATTTAAAATATGTATTCATTTGTTGATAAAATGCATTCATACCTGGTCGACATATTGGCAATGTGCAATCTTCAATTGCAGTAGCTCCAGTAGATTGAGTGGTTCTTTCGATTGGACAGTTAACACAAGCTGGATGATTTTTGGTGAACGAGCTCCAAGGATTTTGGTAATTCCGGGTTTTCCAGCAATGCTTGGACAAGATCGACATTGCAGTTGTCCAGTTTCAGATTGGTAAGTTCCCACGGGGCATACATCACAACTGTTATTCACGTTACTAAAGTATGAGCCAGACGCACAAGGAACACAGTCGGCACCGACAACAACGTGTCCAGGAGCGCAAGCATAATCAGATACCAAGTCCAATGAGGTTGGATCAGCAGATGTGTTGGGAAGAACATCTCTCACGTCAAAAGCATCATTTTCGAGAATGAGTCCTTGCAAAAGTTTTCTAATGTTGGATCTTTCGTTGGTATTCACGTTCGTAACTGGATCGCTCAAAGCAGGGAAGCTAATTTCAACATCGTATACATCCTCATTGTCGGTTTGTCTCTTGCTG